>JAKSZT010053813.1:9022825-9282136 GCA_026826555.1 Tolypeutes matacus
TTGGGGGAAGAACTATGGACTAGAGTGGACTTGATGGTATTCTCTTGTTCACATATGGTGATTCTAGCAATGCAAGAAATTATAACAATGAGGTGGAGCCAGTGGCCACTTGACACTTTTGGGGTAGGGAGGGGATGAGCAGTTGAAATACAGGGGCTTCTTTGGGAGTTGGAGGTTGTCCTGAGTACTGTTGTGGCAACGGATGTAGGCCATTTTAAATCAGCACACACCACTAAGAACTGAGTGGGAGAGAGTATGGTCTACAGTGTGAACTGTGGTCTATGGTTGGTGGCAAGGCTCCAGGATGTGTAAGTTCATTGAGGGTGGTGGGCCACACTGTGGGAGATGTTTGTGTGGGATGTGGTGGGAGGTGTGGGAGGTGGGCAACATGGGAATCCCAGTGGGTTCCGTGTAATATTTTGGGTAATCTAAGCACCTCTTAAAATATATGTGTATATATATATATATATATATATAACATTTTGTAAGCAAATACACATATATGCATATATATTTATATATCATTTTGCAAATGTTTGTATGTATTGTGAGAATTTTGATTTTTACCCATAATAAAAAAAAAAAAAAGAATGTCTACCTGATTGTTTACAATATAAAACTATGAAAAACAAAATTTTAATACTAAAAATAAGAAATTAATAAAATTTTAGTAATCCACATGGAGAAATGCTGTGCAGCTATTAAAATATTGATTGGCAGGGAAAATGTTATGCTATATTGCCTAATTGGAAAAGAAAAAGCCACTAAATATGGTGAATGTATTTCTTTTTCTGAAAGTTAAAATCATATAAATAAATACAGAGGGAAAAAAGATAAAAGGAACATATAGGAAACTGTTAACAACTGTTATATCTTTAAGGTGGGATTATGGGTGGCTTTAGTTTGTTTTTCTGTCTTTGTGCTTTTTTTTGCTTTTGTATAAAAGCAAAATTAAATGTGAGTATAATTATTCATCAAGGAAGTATCCAATTTGATTGTATTTCTTAGCTGTGATACATACACACACACACACACACATTAACCAGCCTCAAAACTCTACCATTTAGTTAATTAAATTTAACTAAAGCTTTTAATTCACAGTATTTATTCTGACAGCACCTATCACAAAGAAGTAATTGACCCAAACTGAATTGCTTGATTTTAAAAAGAAAAATTTTTTTGGGGGGTGGGTGGGAGGGAATGCCATCTTTTTTTTTTTTTTTTTTTAACAATTTATTGAAGTATATCATGAACATACAAAAACAATAAGTGTTCTGTAAACATTGTGAGCTTACAAAACAAACATGCATAACATCACACAGGGCTACCACACATCACCCCACCATAAATACTTTGCATTGTTGTGAAACATTTGTTAACAAATTATGAAAGAGCATCATCAAAGTATTACTACTAACTATAGTCCGTATCTCACTCCCTTATACCTTTTTAAAAGTATTTATTTATTTACTTTTATCCATTTTTACCACCCCCATCCAACCCCCGTTTTTGCTGTTTTTGTGTCCATTCGCTGGGCAACTCTGTGTCCATTTCCTGCCCTCTCTTCTCATCCTCCTCCTCCTGTCTTCACTGGGATTTGATCCTCAGAACCTCCAATGTGGGAGACAGGCATCCTGACGCCTTCACCACCTTAGTTCCTGGTTTTTCAGTGCTTCTTGTCTTGGCTGTCCCTTGTGTCACTCTACTGTTACGTCATCATCTTGCTGTGAGTCTTGTGGGGCCTGGTGGCGCACCCGAATGCAGGACCTGGGGAGCTTACCCACTCGCAGGGCCTGATGGCACACCTGTGCATGGGGCCTGACAGCCCACGCTCCTTCTATATTTTTCTTTTTTTATTTTTACCGGGAGATCCCGGGGATTGAACCCAGGTCCCTCCATATGGGAGACGGACACCCAACCATCTGAGCCACATCCATCCCCCTGCTATATCTCTTGAGGTTGACCAAAGATACCCAAAGTTACAGTCATTTCCCATACAGGATGGTCCTATAATAATTCAGGCTTAGTTTATCACCAGCATTCTAAAAACCAGACCTAGGGAGAAAAACTAGGTCTGGGGACACATGCATGGTTTCTAATATAGTGAATGTTTAGCCTACCCTGATTATCACAAAATCAGGACAGCAAGAATATTCGCATTAAAAAGAAATTATTCTTGCCAGTAAAATGATGATATCCGTGGACAGACAAAAAGGGACAGCATTCTTTTTCCAATATATAGGTTTCCCTATAACTAAATTATCCACCTTTGGAAGATGTGGTAAATGTAGTAGCTTGAGCTTCAAGACGTGCGGTATTGTAAGACTTGGCAAAATTGTCCTGACATCTTTCTGTAGTCAGAGCAAGACCACTGTGGAGAGGAAAAGGCAGATGAGAATTGTGGTGCCACCTTGCAGAGTGCAGAGCAATCGGCAAGCTGCCATGTATCTACTTGAGACTCCAAACAGACCAAGGAAGGAAAGGTGGGAGAGAAGGGTGGGCAGTGAATCTGAAGATGGAAAAGCAGAGAAAAATTTTTAAAAGAAAGAAAGAAATGAGAGGTAGAAGGGAGAGAACTCTGTGAAGGAAGCAGGACGATTACATTTGTAATCGACTAAGATTCTTTTATTCATTCATTCATTCTTTCAACACACACAGCTTAGGCCCCCACAGCTGCCCAGGCTCTATGTTATCAGAAAGAAAAGCATCTTTCTATCCAGGTGACCACAATCAGACCCGTATTCTAGATTGTATTTTGTGTTATTTCTCTGCTTAAAAACGTCATGACTTCAGCTCATGATCTTGGCTCATGATTTTCCAGCCCCTGGAATGACTCCTCCCCACCCCTGCTCCCCCCACCTGTTCTCCAGGTCTAATCGTCCTTTGATGCTTACATGTGCCATGAAGCCATCTTTAACTTTTCCTTCCAGAACATGTAGGCATTTCTTCTTTGAACTCCTATCTCATTTGTAATGAGTAGTATATATACAAGAAATTTAGAGTGAAATTATTGTCTCATTGCATATATTTTCTACTCGTTTCCAAGATGGGTCGTGCGGGGTTCCTCAAGCTAATTAACACAGAAATTGACATGCAGTAGATACTGATTGATGTTCACACCATTACCGTAGACATTGAGTGTGTTCTTCCGTTAACTAAGAACTAACACAAATCACGGTTATAGCAAGGGCTTATAGAAATTTGTGGATTTGCTTTCACTCTTTAGTGCATTCAATAAATATTTATCCCAGATCCAATCATTAGCAAGATCAATTCTCTCCCTTCCTGGTTGTTCCGCTTGTAACCAAAGAGGGGAGTAAAGCTCCAATGGAACAGAAAAAGATCAGGAAAGCTAGCTAATGAATTCTTGGATAAAGCCACCCCAGGCTATTAATGTCTCCTCCTGCACAAAAACAGTGTGTTGGGTATGTATTTACTTAGGCAAATTCCAAGAAGAACTTTTAATGCTGTGGGGGAGGGGGAGCTAAAGAGGATAAGGGAATTGAATATAAAAGACAAGGCAAAGAACAGAGTTGAAGCAATTTTTTGAGAAGCAGTTTTGATGTTGGAGAAAAGGCCCCAGAAGAAGAGAAGTGAGCCGTTCGCCTGATAGTCTACAGCTGACCTTGTGGAGGAACCAGAAGAGCTTAGCCCGGAGATAAACGCAGCCCCGGGAAGAGAGGAACACAAGAAGCCTGAACCCTGGCAAACGCTGGCAGTTGTCTTGCTCTAACACGTGACAATGGACTGTGCACCCCTTTGCCTGACTAATACAGATTTCGGGAAGAGAGGAATACAAGAAGCCTGAACCCCGGCAAACGTTGGCAGCTGTCTTGCTCCAACACGTGGCAATGAACTTTGGTGAGAAGAAACTTACGCTTTATGGCCTGGTAACTGTGGACTTTTACCCCAAATAAATACCCTTTATAAAGACCAACCCATTTTTGGTATTTCACATTAGCACCCCTTTGGCTGACTAATACAGTACCCTATTCTTTTCAGATTTTGGCATGGGAAAATATCTGCTCAGAGGTACTGATAATTCGAAAACGAAAGCTAATCATCATTAGGATCATCAATATCAACAACAAACATTTATTTGGCATCTCTATGAACTGTGAACTAAGCTATGTGTGTAGAATAAAACTATGAATAAAAACACAGACCCTGTTCCCCAAAACTATGAATAAAAACACAGACCCTGTTCCCCATTGTCTCAATGGGGAGGGAGAAGAATATCATCCTTGTTTTGCTGGCAGTATCTGGAGGTCTGTGCAGGTGATGAGCCAAGAGAAAAGTCTTACCAGTCTTACCAGTAATCCATATTTGGCCTAGTTGAGTGGAGAGGACATAGATGGAGTGAATAAAATGAGTAGCTGCAAAGAAATGGGTAGATGCTCCTAATGTACATTCATTAATTTCTTTGTTCATTAAAATTTTAAAAACTTTTTATTAGGAACTTTTCAATCATGCACAAATGAAGAGAGAATATAATAACCCTTCAGGGCCCATTGCCGATTTCAACAATTATCAATATTGTGAAAATGATCAATAAACATTTGTTAAACATACTTTCCACTAAGAATACAGAAAAGATTAAAATACAATGCCCCCAAGAAGCGTATGGTATAGTGGGTATGTCCAAGGGAGTAATTCATTAAAGGAAATGAATGAACTTTTGGTGAAGTCGGGTGGAAATGTAGCAGCAGATGTAGCTAAAATACATATGTATTAATTATTGTAGTAATCCACATGCCCAAGCTCCCTGGCACATAGCAGCTTCCCCATAACTATTTTATTATAAATGAATGAACTGAGTATAAACCAAGAAAGTGCCCACTGGGTCATGCAGACAGATGCAAGGAAAAGAGAGGTCATTTGTGGCTGGTAGATTGCAGAGAATGCCATTTACACTATCTTCCTCCTGGTTCATTTTCCCCAGCAGTGTCTTTCTGCCCTTTCCTTTATGGCTTGATTAGATTTCTTTAACTCCTCTTTGCATTGAGCACAGCGTCTTGAACAAAGTTCAGTGCATGCTTACAGAATTGAACGCAAACTGAGTCATGATTGGTATTTTTTTTTAAGTTTGGCTTAAAGTTTATCTATTGGGAGCATAAACCCTGTTGTGTATAGGAATAGTGCTTCCACTTTCCTCCACCTTCCCTTAGCCTTACCACACAACTGTCTTGCTCATCTTACAGCTACCTGGCAGCCTCAGGACAGTCCCTTTTGACCTCGTTCCTTCTACTTCTCATCCACCCTCAGCTTGACTTGACCCAGGACCGGTAAGAGAACCCAGTCCCACTCCCGAATGGCATTTCCCACCCTCCCGCCTGACAGACAGAGCCTCTTGCCTTCTTTGGACTCCCTCCCAGGATGCTTAGCATTGTCTTTCTAGATCTTGGGCTACATTCCATGAGGATGCTGTGCTCTTGGCTCAGGCAGTCATGAGTGGATACTTCTCCCTGTTTGACACGGTCCCACGGCCATCTGTGGGTGGCCCATCTGCCCAGCTTACCCATTTCAGGAGGCAGAAACTAGACCAGACCTATTGATAATCCTTGAACCTTTTAAATATGTTATTCTGGAATTTGTTAACTTCTCTTCCCCAATGGATAGCATTTTAAGAGGCTTGTTTAGGGCATGAGAAATCCAGGTGAAGTCATGGGTGCTTTAACAGACATGCATGGGAAGCTAGAACACAAGAACTGGCTCCCATGTTTGTTTGTTTATTATTTATTTATACTTTCCCATAAATCTTGATCCCTGAAGGATACATAATGTTATAGCTTCCTTTCTTTAACTTAACATAGAAGAAAATAATCTATAGAGTTTGTCATGAAGCTGGACCAAAATCCTGGACTCAAATCCTGAGTGGAACAGAAAGTGACCACAGATCCGGTCTTTCTTGTTAAATGTTGCAATTTTAGGTGGAATGCGCCTCAATAAGCTGAGTCTATCCAAATGAGTCTTGCTATGCACAATCAAAAGTTCTCAGCCTTGGGCTAAAAGCATGACTGATTAAGGCCAGTTGGGAAAAAAATGAGTCCTCCTTGTGTGTAAATCTTGTTCCTCTGGTCACTCTCTTATCACTGTTCTCTTGTAGGATCAGGTAAGCAAGTTAAACATAGCCAGTGGCAGAACCATAGACCTAGACAGATTGGCTTCCAATCCTAACAGCATTCCTTTTTTTTTTTTTGAGGTACTGGGGGCCGGGGATTGAACCTGGGACTTCCTAAGTGGGAAGCCAGAGCTCAACCACTGAACCACATCTGCTCCTTTGTGTTGGTTTTTTTCATTTGTTTTGCTCGTTGTTTGTTTTTGTTAGGAGGCACCAGGAACCAAACCCTGAGACCTTCCATGTGGGAAGCAGGCACTTAACTGCTTGAGCCACATCTACTCCCAGCACTACTTTTTAACCTTGTTACATTCCCTACCTACCTTGTTACATTCCCTGCCATCTGTAACTGGGGACAAGAAAGTTGCATTGTCTCCCACATGGAGATTTTGTAAGGATTTAATGAATGAATTTATATGAAGTGCCCGGGAGAGCACCTGGCACAGAGTAGGTGTACAATGAGGGAACTTTCCATTTCCGTCCCCTCTACTTCCCCCCTCATTTTCCTGTAGGCAACTTTTCAAAGGACAGATAAAAACATCCCAAGAAAAATGGGGAAAGGCCTCTGTTCCCCTCTGTAGTACAGAAATAAGTTGAAGTGGTGCAATCAGGAATTCACATTTGTGGGAATCTCTTCCTTCTGGTATCTAAAAATATTACCTTTTATTTTTGTGTGAAATACATTTTTAAGAGCTTTCTCATTGTCACGGCACTTTCACGTACATAAGGTAACAAGGACAACGCTATGAGGAGTTCAGGCTCAAGCTATTATCCCCATTTTACAGATAAGGAAACTAACACTTGGGGAGATTAAGCGCCTGCCTCACAGTCATGAACCCAGGTCTCTCAACCTGTTTGTTTTCTCTCCACGGCTTCTCTGAGGTTCTGCTCTTTAAAATCCCTGGGGGCCATAATGGGATTCAGCGTTGCTAGATAAATGAGTGACTCGCTGCTAGTGTTAAAGAGAACATGTGTCCCTTGATTAGGACGGCTGGTCGGAGCCACAGCTTCCCCAAACACAAGGACTTCCTCTATTATGCTGACTTGGAAAAACTCAAATTCTTATTCCCCTCCCCTCATAGACTGGTGTCTTCTGCTCAGCAACTTTGAGGGGAGTGAAAGCTCTTCCTTGGAAAGGCCAGAGAAAAAGCGAAAGGAGATAAAATGGAAGATGAGAATCAGGGTAAGGGTCTTATGCTTATGAAGACTTTAGCAGTTTCATTGAAACAGATGGAGGCTGTCTAGAAAATATGCTTGCAAGTCTTACTTCCTTCTTCATTATGGTTTGCCTTGACAACTGGCATTATGCTTTAGGCAAATAAATAGATAGGGTCGCATTTCCACTCTGAGGATTGGAATAATTAAAGCAATGGTATACCTCACAAATTTCTCTATTCACTTTATGTAAGAAAATGTCTTTCTGCCCAGCAACTTTTACTCTTTCTGGGTTCGCGGGTGTGTGTGTGTGTGTGTGTGTGTGTGTGTAAACATAATGAACCATTTCTCCTGCAGTAACAGAGTCAGAGTTAGCCTTAGACCAATTTATCTTCATTGTTCTTCCATTTTGCTTTCTGCTTCTTTTTCCTCATTTCACCGGGAAGCTAGTTTGCAGGGGATCAAATTCCTAGGCTTCCACACCCACATAAGGCTTGTCTCCCACCATAGCCCAGCTTGATTAAGAACCAGCCGGGGGTCAGATGTGGCTCAACTGGTTGGGTGTCCGTCTCCCATATGGAGGGACCCGGGTTCGATCCCCGAGACCTCCCGGTAAAAAAAAAAAAAAAAAAAAAAAAGAACCAGCCCCTTCAAAACATCCCTGTCCTGTGCTCCAAGCCCTCAATGCTCTCTGAGCTGATCTACTGGGTTACTAATACAAAACACTAATCCCTTTTGGGGAAACACATTTTAACAAAGGCTTCCAAACTTCTAACCTGGGGTCCGTGGTAGAATATTGTAGGTGAGCAGGGTCTTTCTG
The DNA here is from genome assembly GCA_026826555.1 of Tolypeutes matacus. Taxonomy (NCBI): domain Eukaryota; kingdom Metazoa; phylum Chordata; class Mammalia; order Cingulata; family Chlamyphoridae; genus Tolypeutes; species Tolypeutes matacus. The sequence continues at coordinate 9,030,919 of JAKSZT010053813.1, forward strand.
GATTCCAGACAGGCTGCCCAAGCAAAGCCCATCAGTGGGTGGTAAACAGCAGGCGAGGACAAATTACCCCCTGACCCAGAGATGGCCTTACCCTGGGTGTCAATCGAGAGCATCTTTCTGTAGGACTCAGACTAGAACCTTCCGGAAAAGAACTCTGCACAGTGGGAATGACTGAAATTCAATGAAGCAAGAACTGAGGAGCAAAGGTCTGAAGGGAGATTAAGGGAGAGATTAAGAGTTAAAAAAAAAAAAAAAGAACTGGAAGGACAAGCAACAAAATGAGGCTACTTGGAAGTGTGGGCAGAAATATACTTCACGGAAGGAAACTTAGACAATGGATGTCAGGCAAAATTAAGAGCAAGAAGGCAATACAAATTGGGTGCTTAAGAATGGTTGCTCTCTGGCATGATGAGTGTGATTTGAACTGATTAGACTTTCTAGAGTTTCAGATTTACATAATGCAGGAAGAGATGCCCTGTGGTGATCTATTTGATGTTTACCTTTGAAAAGCCCTGTGCATTTTTACCTTATTTTAAATTCAGATTTTTGTGGGTTCGTTCTTGCTCATTTTTGTTATGTCAGTTTGTTCTTTTATGGCATTGCGAGATGTTAAGAACCAGCAAGACTAACTTAATTTCCCAAGAAATTAAAAATCACCTTTATGACTGAAAGGTGAAGGACACTGGCTGACTTAGCAACGCCCCTCTTGGGCCTTAGGATGGTTCTAAAAGAATTTTTTTCTCTCCCTCTCTTGCCTTTTTCATGATTTCCTCTGTTTACCCTGATTAGTGTGATTAGATAGAAGTTTTCTATCTCTGTATTTCTAATGACTGATATGACATTGCTTCTCTGGTTTATGCCATTTTAATGGATCAGGGCAGAAAACAGTGTAAAGGGAAAACTAAACTCTGTGAAGGCAGTATACAAATCTGAAATGTAGGATGGTCCATTTCTCACCTATACTTATATATATTGTCGTGGCTGGCAGTACAGGCTCTGGGTTCTGCCAGCCCCAGAGTCAATTGCCACTTGCTAGGTGTGTGAACTGAAGCAAGTTACTTGATCTCTTGGACATCAGTTCCTTCTCTTATAATGTGGAGATAATAATAACACCTGCCTCTTGGAATTGTTTTGAGGATTGAGTTAATGTACATTTTCATACAGTGAAGACAAGGTAATTGTTTGCTATTATTGTTATCCAATAAATTAGAGCCTTACTCAGAGAAACTACAGCGGTTATGCCCATTTGGACACTTAGGAGAAAGCTTTTAGGTAAAATTGTGATTTAAATTTTATTTAAATGCTCTTTATTACTGGGTAAAAAATAGCAATCCATTTATTTGCAAGTTACTTGCAAAAAGTCCAAACATGAAATGCACAACAAAGCTGGTTGAGATAGAGGACGTATTTAGCTTAGTCAATAGCTAGAACTGGGGAGCAGATGTAGCTCAGTGGTTGAGCACCTGCTTCCCATGTACGAGGTCCTGGGTTCAATCCCTGGTGCCACCTAAAATAATAATAATAATAATAATAATAATAATAGCTAGAACTAACATATAGTTAGCCCCCAACTTCTAAGAAAAAGGAATTTTTGAGAAGCAAAATGGGCTTTTGCTTCCAGTGTGAGCTCTGCAGTGGGTATTTGACATTTGGTGACTGCCCAGCACTGGAACTTTTCTTAGGTTGGGAGAAGACCTCACTCTATGAGTCTTTGTGGAGAAAGCCAAAAGGCCAGGGAAGAAACAGCAGGGGCCCTATTCAGGGGACCCCTCCCCCACTCCCCACCCCTACCCCCACCGGCAGCTGCAGCTGCCGTGCTCTGTTCACTATAAGGTGTGGTGTTGCCCAGGTGTCAGGCAGCAGCCTTGCTTCCTTGTTTCCAAGCCTGATACACCCATCCACCAAGTAATTCCATGCCTACCCAACCAGCTGTCAGGGAATTCCTTCTCTGTAAATCAGCAAGAGTTTGTATCCTTGAACCTTTATTCATTTCTTATTTTTTTTTTTTTTTTTTTTTTTTTGGATGCTTTTCTGAAGTAAGTGTGAACTGGCATCACCTAGATATTAGCTTCCTAATATAAGCTAAACTCCATGATGTTTTTTTGGTCATAGTTTTCAGAAAAATTATTTCTACAGTGCTTTCCAATTTAGAATTGGTGTCTCAGAATCAAAGGATCAGTTAGTCTTCGTTTTAGGTGAAAATGTGTGTGGCTTTGTCTTAGCAGACTAATTTCTAGTGACTCAGCCAAAGTTTTGCAACTTGTGATATTTACATACCAAGATATAAAATCCAGGAGGGCAGGGATTCCCCATCTGTCTTGTGTGTAGAACTGGGCCTGACACACAGTAGGTCTCCCATAAATGTTGACTGAACGAGTTCCCAGCAAAGAATTCTTTTGCCACTGTTTTCTGGAACAGACTATATTTCTTACCCAAATCAGATAAAAACAGTTTCTGTGCTAGAATGTGAGCTCCTCGAGGGCAGAGAGCATACCTTCTCTTTGCCATGTTTAGCTCCCTTCTAGGTACACAAAATAGGTTTGTTAAGCTGAAAAGATAAACAGGAAGAAGGAAGGTTTCACAACCTGGAGAGCCTCACAGTAATCAGGGGTTCCTGCTGTGTCCAAGTAGCTCCACCCTCATTGCAAGTCACACAAGTTGCTCAGTTAGTGACTAATTTCTTTATCACTATATATCAAATGGAAATGAGCCCATTAGCCTAACCGAGTGATTTATAAGGTAATGAGTGATATAAGGATTAATCAATGACTGAAAGTGAACTGTGGATATTTGTAAAATTTTATTTCTAGTATATGCTAGAAGATATGTATAGCTCATAAATACTTATCCCATTTAGAAGCATGGTTTTAAAAGTTGAATTCCTAGAAATTTGTATTCTCTATACTATTACAACCACTAATTTATTTTATTCTCCATATAAATATAAAAGTAAAATATTTTTTCTATCACATGTCCAAATTCCAAAATTCCAGTTTCTGGACATTTATGAAATCTTTCTTCCTTAGTCTTCCCTTTTTATTTTAATGGAAACAGGTTTAATAGTTACCAACTTTCTGGTTTTAGTTATATTATGTATTTCATACTGTATTATTCCATATTCTTTATTCTTGTCTCCTTTAAGGGGCTTCTATAAATTCAGCTCTCTTGTTTTTCCTAAAATAGATGCCTTGCTTACTCCCTTGAGAAATGTAGAAGAAAATTTTTTCCGTGATTCCTGTAATCATTATTTCAGTCACCTCCAAATTGCTTCACCCCAACTCTCCTAAAATATGTGATCCAAGTTGGAATAAACCAACTTTATCTTTTAAGCACAGGTTTACACATACCTACATAACACATTCAGGGCACATACCTATGCACAGCAACCTTTGCTTTATGCTTTCCCTCCCTGTTTCATCAATTTCCAAGACTTTGCAAAAGAGTAAATAATAGCCCTTAAATGCCACAGAACAAATCCTCCACATGTGAGCGGCTCTCTAATGCCAAGGTGATTGATGATGCTAAGTTGAAAAGAAGTATCACTGCTGTTTATTGATCTGTCCTACCATTTTATGGCATTTCACAATGAAATGCAACAGGAAGACATTTCATTAGAAGTGCACTAAATTTAGAAGGCAAGTATCTTTAGCAATCATTACAAAGTAATTACTGCATGTGTGGGAGAGATACAGATGTCCTTCATTCCATGTAATATTGTTGCCACATTCCTGAAAATGGGAACATAAAGAGAATTTTTGAAAGTGAAACGTCATTATTTTTTTCTTTTCTTTTTTTTAATTTTTTTTTTTTAAGCTTCATTATTTTTGAAATCCATTTTGGATCTTTTTATAATACAAAGAGTCCTTCTGACATATAAGCAATCATCCACTTGTTTATCCTACTTAAGCAGCCTGGATTTTAGCCTATGGGACGCAGAGCTAAAACCACATTAAGCTTTCAGAAGTTTATTGAATGACCAAACATGTGTTGAGTACTTCTTAAATGCCAGAAACGGTGCTATATGCTAGATGTACAGGTGTGAATTAAACAGACCAGGTCATACTCTCATGAAGCCTATATAGCAGGGGAGAGAAACAACAAGCAAACAGAAAAGATAATTACAGGTTTCTATCACAGAAGAAAATAAGCAGATGGCGAGCTGTAAGGTAGGTGGGGGAAGCAACCTTAGAAAGGGTCATTTAGGAAGGTCTCTCTTAGGAGTTGCCATTTGAGCTGAAGTTTGGAGGCTGAGGATATACCAATATATGAAGAGCTGGGGGAAGGACAGTTCAAGCATGACATGGGGCAAAATTCTGTAAGTGCAGGGACACAGTAAAGTCCCAGGAAGGGACCTGATACTCAGAGGGGAGAAGTGGGAAATACAGTTAGAGACAGGTGGAGGCCAATGTCTCAGTTCAGTATTGTGAGTGTTCGCAAAGAGCAAATAATTTAAATAAGTTAAAAAGATGTTGCTTATGATGGCATCTTTGATATCTAGTAGTAGTTCCTCAGGAATCCATAAGGTGATGAAAAAATAGATGATTAATGCATGTATTTCTTTCCTTATGATGCTCAGATGCCTTAGGGAGGGAGGAAGGGAAAGAAGGTGAAAATAGAGGCATACCTATAATAACAACAGCATCAATTTATTGAAAATTTGCTATAGGTAATTCTAAGGACTTTACCTATATTACCTCAGTTACCCTTATAACAAGCCTGGGAAATGAAGTAGCTATTAGAGATGTACTCAGCTGCAAGTAATAGAAAGCCTCAGTGACCATAGCTTAACAGAAGAGGGTTGGAGGTATTTTTCTCATATAACAAGAAGTCCTCAGGTATATAGTCCAGGGCTAGGATACTTGCTAAATGATACTGTGAAGGACCCAGGTTTCTTCTATATTTCTGCTTTAGCATGTTGGTTTTCATCTTCTGATTGTCCCCTCATGGTCACAAAATGGCTGCCACAGCTCCTATCCTTATAGACAGGATAAAAGAATAAGCAGGAGTGAAGCAACAACACCTACAGACTTTCAGTTATGTTTTGACTGGTGGTAACTGTGCTCCATTGCCAATTCTAGTTGGAAGAGATGCTGATTCACAGTATTCTACTTTTTATTTTTTTATTTTTTTTTTTTAACAGCCTTTAGAGTAGCAGGAGACAAGAGAGAAAGGGGTTAGAAATGAAGACCAGATTGGCCAACCATTAGTACCTGCCAAGATTGGAATCATCTTCCCTGTATAAAACTCAAATGAGAAAACTGAGCTTTACTTCTGGGATGACCAGAGGTCATCCCAGAGGTAACTCTTACGCACACCTCAGTAGGAGCTCATAGAACATCTAAGTGCCTATCACCCCACTCAGTGGGATTCCTGAGAGCTCCGGAGACACCCTGGTCCTATATAAGGGGGGATAGCCCCAGAGACTGATGCCTTATCAGTGGGTTCTATTTTGGAATCTGTGCTCCTGAGAGTGACAGAATTAGACTCAAATAAGTCCTCCCTGCACATGGTTCACCAGTCCCTTCTATTCAAACCTACATGTGATGCTGGAGTTTCTTAGGTATACTTCCAGAGACTGGAGCCTCCCATCTACCTATGTGCCAGGTGTGCAGGAAATCTAGGTGGAACTGCAACTCCTACCCTACAGCTCAATGGACTCATCCAAGTCACCTGGTGAGGAGACAACGATGGGAAATGGCCATCCCAGGGAATGGAGAGGGCCTGCATCTGCAGGCAGGATCATCCCACCCACCATATCCATGGGATATAAGCCCTCTCTCACTTGGAGTTGGAGTGGACATCACCATCCCAGTCGCCTCTGGATTGGGGGAAGAACTATGGACTAGAGTGGACTTGATGGTATTCTCTTGCTCACATATGGTGATTCTTGCAATGCAAGAAATTATAACAATGAGGTGGAGCCAGTGGCCACTTGACAGTTTTTGGGTAGGGAGGGGATGAGCAGTTGAAATACAGGTGCTTCTTTGGGAGTTGGAGGTTGTCCTGAGTACTGTTGTGGCAATGGATGTAGGCCATTTTAAATCAGCACACACCACTCAGAACTGAGTGGGAGAGAGTGTGGTCTACAGTGTGAACTGTGGTCTATGGTTGGTGGCAAGGCTCCAGGATGTGTAAGTTCATTGAGGGTGGTGGGCCACACTTGTGGGAGATGTTTGTGTGGGATGTGGTGGGAGGAGTGGGAGGTGGGCAACATGGGAATTCCAGTGGGTTCCGTGTAATATTTTAGGTAATCTAAGCACCTCTTAAAATATATGTATATATATATATATAAATAACATTTTTGTAAGCAAATACACATATATGCACATATATTTATATATCATTATGCAAATGTTTGTATGTATTGTGAGAATTTTGATTTTTACCCATAATTAAAAAAAAAAAAAATATGACAACAAAAAAAAAAAAAAAAAAAAAAAAAAAGAAAACTGAGCTTTAAAGAAGTTATACTAAGGCACAAAGTCCCTGAACCAATAGGGGGTAGAGCTCATCTATCTACTGCCTGTGTGTCAGTAGATAACCATTCTAATCCTAACAAAGTTCCAGAAAATACGAAGGGAGTCTGTGGCAGGAACAGCATCCTCAAAGCAGCATCAGGGAAAAGGGTACAGGCATTAGTAGTTATTGTCATTATTACCAAAAACATCTATTCTAGATTACGGAGGCTGCAAAGAAGTAAAGGACATGTTTTTTCGGTCCTTGAGCAAGTTACAAATAAGTTATATGAACTAGACATACATTTAAAAAAAGATAAATAACAATGAAGTTTAGCATGGTTTTGGTCAATGGATATGACAATCAATGTGCTACAAGTTCCAAGATCAGAGCGATTATCATCATAGAATTTAGCAACCAAAAAGGGCCTTAGAAACCATGTCCTCCAAGAACTGGTTTTATAAATGAGGAATCAGAGGTCAAGAGAGATGAAGTAAGTTGCCCAGCTACTGATATGGTTGCCCAGAGATGGTGAATCTGAACCTGTTGGACCTTTCTTCATGACAGGCTGCTACCAAAGGCTAAACTGGTCAAGGAAGTCTTCCTGGAGGAGGTGAACTTTAAACTGAGCCATGGAGGGAGGACTTAGACGATGAGAAGCAGTGAAGTAGGGCATTTCCAATAGGAAGAATGTCATAACAAAAGATGCAAACTGGAAACAAGCATGATGTTTTCCAGGAGTCATGAGGAGATGGGTTAGGCTGGTACCCAGCGGGAAGAAGGGAAATAAGGTTGGAGATTGGTGGCAGCTAAGGTACCTGGCTCAGTATTAGGGCTGGGGACAACGTTCTTCCTGTAGGCATCAGTCCACTCACTGAGTAGATCCATCTTTGCTTTTACTTAAGGCCACACTCACCCATTTGTTCATCAGATATTTAGTGAGCTTCCACAGTGTGTTAGACATGGTGCTAGATACTCTTGAAGCAATGGTAAAGGGTGGCAAGTTAGCCATGTAACAGGGAGTCATGTGTCTAACAACTGGGAAAGGGAGATTGAATTTACACATAATAAACGCAATGCAGGGCCTTTTACAAGTAAAATGCTTTGCCATTCAATAGAACGAACAAAAGGAAAAAATTGTTTCTGATAGATGAGATAAGGGGAGAGGCTGTGGCAGAGGTAGCCCCTGCCCAGAGCCTAGATGAGTGAAAGGAATTGGGGCAGGTGGAGATGAGGGAGCAGGAGCGCGGTCCAGGAGGAGGGAGCAGCAGAGTGTGAGCAAAGGCACACAGCTGGGGGGACCCGGGGAGCAGAGGAGTAGGGCTAGAGAGCAGGCGGGACCAGAGGATGGATGAAAGAAATGGTAGGTATGAACGGAGCCTCATGCTTTAGGGCTTCCTCAGTCTAGGTGAGGAGAGACCACAGTGGAAGATGGTCCTGCATTGAATATGTCCAGATTGCTGGGTTTTCACGTAAAACTAGCCCAGGCGTTCAAAGACCGAGAACCTTGATATCTACTGAGACTTTAAATTTGGCAGTGGTTGGTTTCTAACAACTACGGGTGGTTGCACCCAAACAAACATCCTCCAGGTCCCCACTATCTAAAAGTGATATGGGCAAAAGTTTTAGCAAACATTATTATGAGGTTTCACTCAGTACAACCCAGAAGCGAATTGAAAACTCACTCGGAAGTGAGGTGAAAGTCAGGAGCCGGGCTTTTCTGGAGCCTTGCATCTCCACAACAAAAACAAAACAAAACTTCCCCTCCAAGGCATAAATAGAAGAGGCAGAGAGATGTCAGCCAGGCAAGAAAAGCTTTGCACGTCTATTTATGCCCATCTATACCATGATCTAAATTTAGACTCCAATCGGAAAACCGGATAGCAGGCCAAGCATTTGTTTCCCATGTACATTCCACATTTCCCAGTTGTCTGTATTCTCTTTAGAGTCTGTGGGATCACTTCGAAGGCTCCCCAGCCTGGGCTGCATCTGCTTCCAAGACTGTAAATGCACAGAACTGTGTTTTTTGACACAGGAAAATTCTAGGAAGTTTGAGGAAAAATGAAATTGGCAAAGGAAGATAGTTATTTGGAGATGATTGCACCAGTTATGGGGAAGGAGTCTCTCCCAGCTCACCCACCACCCTCCCCTTCAAAGCTGCTCTTGTTTCTTGTTCAGCAGTTAAAGCTAATTCCTCATTGTATGCCTAAGCTTCTGTGTTATCATTTCCCTCCTTGCCACTCCTCAGTTTGTACTGTTTCTTTATCTTTCCCTTACTGGGTTACAGCAGTGTGTTAAAATGGGGTTGGCTGACGGTGAAGAAGGGTTGGGGACAGCAGATGTTCTAACAATGAAACATTTGAGAATCCCTCTTCTGGCTGTAGCTCTTCTCTCTTTCTGTGCTCTTTGAAACAAATGTTGCATTCTTTTCCACCCACAACTTAATACTCATCAACTGGGCCATCCCATCTTCAAAAGGAGTCTCTTCTCAGAAATGTTTTTGGAGGGTGCATGGTAACTATTTAGCTCAAGGGGATTCTCCATAGGGTAGCTAATTAATTAAAATAACTACACAGCACTCTAATGCTACTGAGCATTTATTTCATAAATTCTGGGGCATATTACTTAAAGACAAAAGAATCCCCTTGTGAGAACCAAACTCTTATTTACAACAAGAAACTAAAATACAAATGCATACACTCTCCCCCCAGTTTTTTTTATCTTGAGGGGGGAAAAATGTGTCTAACATTAGTAAACCGTTTAGGAAAATATGAAGTAGATAGAGGAATTTTTTTTAAAAATCACCTTGTGTTGCCAAGGAAATTAATTTACTTAGAAGAGCTTTCATTGGGGAGGAAGGTGGGAGGCGCAAAGGAAGAAGAAGGAAGACGAGGAAACTGTTAGCTCTGTGCTGAAATGGAATCACTTCCCCAAGCAGCAGACTGTTCACATCATCAAGGATCATTATGTAGAACAAACACCCAAATACCAAGGAGGAAAACAGGATGGTTTCTGAAGCTGTGGGGAAGGGTTTAACGAGACCAGACATACCCTGGAAACACATTTTTCAAGTGCAGTTTGCAGTAGTCAGACATTCCATTCAAATTAGTGGCTGGTCTGGAAAGACAGACGGTAGCTGCTGAAAGAGCAATCTGGAAGCCCAAGAAAGTTAATATTCACATCTGGAAAGTTTTCCAGGCTCATCTCAGAATCATTGCCACACAACAGTTGAATCACTGAGGGCTTTCAACCGTGCTGGTGGGCAGAGTCCTTCTTAGGTAAGTGCCTTTTAAAATCTCTCCTCCCTTCTGCAGCTTCTAAAGTTTTTATTATCATTATCTTTGTGTTTTGTTATAATGTAAAATGCAGGCTGTGTTACGAAGGAGCAGAAAAATCTCAGGGTGCCGATGACCAAATCCTCCTTCTGCAGAACGTACAGAGCACATTTTCTCTAAACTGCCCAATTGAAAACTATGGAAAGTAGAGAGTTTTCCAAAGGGATAATTATTTTCTGAGAGGGTCTGACCCCTAGATGACGTAGCATGAGCTCAGGAAGGTCTCCCATAGAAAGGTCTGCCTACTTGTAGTGCAACAGTCCTGAAGGTCTAACCACAGAATGAACTGTCCACCTCCAGGAGGGATTCCAGTGGGGTCAGGATGCCCAGAACATTCCAGGAGGTTTCTACTCCAGCAGCAGTTCCCAAATACTGGTCCTCCATTTCCAAGGTCTCTGGTCATATGTCCCCGGCAGCACATGTCCAGTGAAAGTTAGGGGGGAAAAAAGTTCATTGAATGACTGGAAAAGTCTTTTTTTCCCAGGACTAAGAGTTCTAACCACCGATTTAAAAGAAAACAAACCAAGAAGGACTGATTTGGAGAGAGAGAGTTTCTGAGTGACCTGCCTAGCTCACTTGCTTCTACTATTTCCTTTTGCATTTCTGGCCTAATTCACGTAACTTTTTCTTCTTCATCAAGAAGTTTACTGCAAGAAAAACTGTGCAGTGCAACTATTGAAAAGACAGCATTCTTTGCAGCATGTCAAGGAAATTATAAGATGCACTAAGTTTGTCTTGCAAGAGATGAAGGTATACTTATGAAGCTTATAGGTCCAAATAGCTTTATTTTTTAGATACAGAGATGTATTCACTTATAAATTCATTTTTCATTAGTCCTTCATTCATTTTAATTTTTATTGTGAAATAAATATACACATGAACACTTACATATATAGCATCCAGGCCAAGAATCTATTACCCTACCTCAGAATCTCCCAATGGCCCTTCCAGATGGCACCCATCTCCCTCCCTCCCAAAGGAAATCCTATCCTGAAATTTGTTACTCATGTCCCTGTTTTTCTTCATTGTTTTTTTTTTTTTTTTTTTTTTTTATCACCTTCGCTTTTATCCTTAAGCAATATATCGTTTAGAGTGGCCTGTTTATGGAATAGCACTAATAGAATCATACTTTACTCTTCCGTTGTTTCTTTGCTCCACATTTTATTTATTTTATTTTATTTTATTTTTTTACACTATAACAAATTTAATAAAACATACTCAAATTTCCTGAATTTCAAAAATCTCATGTCTTAGTCTCTTACATTGAAATGAGGAAATTCAGGATCTTTTTAATTGATAAAGTCTGTTAGAATTCCTATTCCCATAAAACAAGTCTCAATAAATTTATTTATGTAAAAAAATTTTTTTAATTTATCCCCCTCCCCCAGATGATTCTCTCATCTGTCTGCTCATTGTTTGCTTGCCTTCTCTAGGACACACCGGGAACCAGACCCGGGACCTCCCACACAGGAGGGGAGTGACCAATAGCCTGAGCCATATCCACTCCCCACGGGCTGCAGCGTCTGCTGGCTTTCCACATTTTATTTTTGCAATTCATCCATGTTGATGTAATTGTATAGTTATATTTCATTGTATGATTATACCACAATATAATTTTCCATTCTATCCTTGGTGAACATCGGATTGTTTCTTGCCCTTTGCAATTCTGAGCAAGGCTGCCATAAAGATTCTTGAACGTCTCTTTGAGTGCACTTGTGCAAGAATTTCTCAAGGGTGTATGCCTAACATTGGACTTGTTGGGGTTCTTCGCAGATGTGCTGTTCAACTTTCTAGATCAGGGGTTCTTAACCTTTTTTTCTTCCATGGACCCCTTTGCCAGTCAGGTGAAAACCACCAACCCCTTACTAAGTCCACACTATACTATGTATTATTTGATAAATATATCACTCTCACACCAACATGTCCCCACAAGACTAATGTTTTTTTGAATTTCAATTCAAGTTGATGGACTCCTTGTTAAGAACCCCTGTTTTAGATAATACCAAAGAGCTAAAGTTGTTACACATTTGCAAACCAACCAGCAGGGTTGTTTGCTTCATACCCTTGGCGTTGAACAACTTTTAGATTTAATTTAATCTGATGGATGTGTGGTGGTGTCTCAGTTTTAATTTACATTTTACAAAGGGAATTAAACAACTTTTCCTGTTTTTGTACCATTTGTGCTTGTTCTTGTGCTTTTATACCATTTGTTTGTCAAATTCCTCTTCTCTTTCTTTGCTCATTTTTCTCTTGCTAGAAATTTTACTTATTGATTCATATGAATTTTTTAAAATATATTCTGGAATTGAATTTTTGGTTGAATATATATATTGCAAATATTTCCTCCTAGGATTCTGCTTGTTTTTGTTTTGTTCTATTCTGTTTATGGTCTCTTTTACGGAAGATTTAACTTTAATATAATTAAATTCATCAGTCTTTTCCTTTTTAGTTAGTACTTTTTGTGTCTTAAGGAATCCTTCCTTACCAAGAATTTATTAACATATTCTCCTATAGTGTCTTCTAAAAGTTTTATATTAAATATCATTGAATCTAAGATGCCATTGATAAGACTCCTCACAACTGCAGAAATGGTAAAATGGGGAGCTGGGGGTGGGTGTAGCTTCTCAAAATGATGAGAGCAGTGCAATTTTATTTTTCTCTTTTGGGTCTTTCATCCAAATAAAACTGATTTGGGGATATGGTGTAAAAATGGGGCCCAAATATACTTTTTCCATATGGTTAATCAGTTGCCTCCTTATCCTCTCTTTAAAAGTCCATCTTTTCCCCACCAATCTGTAACACCATCTTTAACCTACATCAAGTTTATGTATATGCTGGGTCCGTTCCTGAGCTTGCTACTCAAGTGTTTTTGTTTTGTTTTTGTTTTTAATAAGATAACATACATATGTCATAAAATTTGCCATTTTAACCATTTTAAGAGTACAATTCAGGGGCATTAATTTCTTTTACAATGCTGTGTTATCATCTCCACCTTCCATTACCAAAGCCTTTTCTTCATCCCAAACAGAAACTATATCCATTAAGCAATAACTCCCCAATCTCCCCTCTCTCCAGGTTCTAGTAACCTCTAATTTATTTTCTGTCACTATGAATTTGCCTATTCTAGATAGTTTATGTAAATGGAATCATGCAATATTTGTTATTTTATGTCTCTGCTCTGCTTTCTTGATCTATTTGTCTATCCTTGTACAATACCACACTGCCTTATCTCTATAGGCTTGATATGTAGGAGGTTAATTCTTCGAAGTTCTTCTTTAAGAGTTTCTTGAAGAAGAGACGTCTGAGATTTTTAATGGTATTACATTTAATCTATGGATCAATTTGTGGAGAATTAATATTTTTATGAGATTGGGTTTTTCTAGCCATAAATATGGTATTTCTCTGATTAGGTCCTCTTTGTAGTCTTCAATGAAGTCTTATAATTCTCTTTATACGGATTTGGCATCTATTTTATTAGATTCATTCCTAAGAACCTTGGTCTTTGATAACATTGTAAATGATATCTTTCAAAAAATTTCCTTTTGTACTTTTTATTGCTGGTGCATATGAATGCTAATGACTTTTATATCCAGCAATATTGCTGAACTCTCACAATCATCTCAATAAGTTGTTCATATATTCTTTTGAATTTCCTACATGCACAATCATGTCATTGTGATTTCTTCCTTTCCAGTCTTCATGCATTTTATTTCTTTTTCTTGCCTTATTCCACTACTTAGGACCTCTAGGGCAATACTGAATAGAAATGGAGTTGGCAGCATGTTTATTTGTTCTCCATTTTAAAAGGAATGGTTATGTATGATATTTGCTCTAGGTTTTGGAAATATCTTTTATCAAGAAAAACATTCTTAGTTTTTCATGATTTTTTATCTAAATGGATCAAAGGCTATTTCTGCCTCTGCTGAGATGATCCTATGACATTTCTCCTTTAATCTTCCATGTGATGAACTACAATAATTGATTTTTTAATGTTAAACTAACCTTATATTCCTGGATAAACCAATTTGGTTGTGATATATTATCTTGCTGGATTCAACTTACCGAAACTCTGTTTGGGACTTTTGTTTCTATATGTATGAGTGAAATTGGCCTGAAAGTTTTGTTTCTCATACTTTCTTAGTCGGAGTTTGTTTTAATATTGTGATAGCCTTGTAAAACGAATTTAAGGACTGACCCTTCTTCTCCCATACTCTAAAATAGCTTGTGGGAGATGGAAATTATTTATTCCTTGAGCGTTTGGTAGAAGTCACTGGTAAAACTGTTTTCAGCCTGGATTTTTCTTTGATGAAAATATTTACAGCAGATTCAAGTTCTTTAATGCTTATGGGTCTACTCTGGTTATTTCTTGGAATTTTTCTACTTTTTTTAAAGTTTTCAAATTAATTGACATAAAAATGTCACAGAATTCTCTTACATTTTACACTTCTGCATCATGTGTGATTACAGCTTTTCGTTTATTCCTCACATGGTTGTACCTTGTTTTTTTGCCTTGATTGTTTTTTACCATAGTATTGTAAAATTTATTAGTCTTTGGAAAACCCAGTGCTTGATTTAGTTGGCCCTTTCTATTGTATGCCTATTTTCTATTTTCTTGTTTTATCTTTATTATTTCCTTCCATTTTATTTGGTGTTATTTTGCTCTTCTTTTTCTAACTTTTTAGACCTTTACATTTCAAAGATTTTTTTCTTCTAACATAAGCTGTTAGGTCTATAAATTTTCATTTAACTACGGGTTTGGCCTGATTACTCAAGTTTTGATGTATAGCATCAAATATTTGATAAATAGTATTTAAATGTTTTCATACATCTATGAAGATTTGTTCCATGAGCCATGGGTTTCCAAACAAGTTTTTCTAGTTATCTCTTTTTTTTAATTTTTATTTTATTTTATTTTTTAATAATTGCATTGTGGTCAGATGGTTTTTAAAAATGTCTTTAAGTACTTTTATCAATTATTACTTTATTTTGAGGCTACTTAAGTATTTATAAGAATTTTTTCTTTCTGGACAATTGAAGGTTTTTTAATCCTCTATCTCTAAAAATTATTTTCATCATAAGGTTTATTATCCAATATTAATATAGTAACATTAGCTTTCTTTGTTTTAAGGTTGATTGTTGTCCACCCTTTTCCTTTTCTGTGTTTTTAAAAATATTTCTGTTTTTAATGCTTCTTCCCTCCCCCCCAACTCTGAGATGGCTCCCTCATCTGTTTGATCATTGTTTTTGTTCAACATCTGCTCGCTGTTTGTTTGTCTTCTTTAGGAGGCTCTGGGAACCAAACCTGGGAGCTCCCATGTGGGAGGCGGGAGCTCAACTGCTTGAGCCACATCCACACCCTGATGCTTCCTTTGTCAACAGTATCTAAATGAAGGTTTTTTTTTTGTTTTTTGTTTTTTTTTTGGAGATTAAAATGCCATCAATTTATTTGAAAGTAGGTAGCCCTGGCTTTATAAATGAAGGTTTTTACTTGTGTTTGTTTTTACTTCATCCTGGTTGAAACTTCTAACTTTTAACTACAAGCTGGTAGTCCTTTTATATTTGTTTTATTTCGCAATATATTGGGTTTTATCTCTACCATCTAATTTTGTGTTTTTGTCTATGTTTTTTAAAAGTTATTATTGTCATAATATATATTACAACACAAAATTTCCCATTTTAGCCATTTCTAAAGACACAATTCAGTGGTATTAATTACATTTACAATGTTGAATTACCATCACCACCATCCATCATCAAAACTTATTCTAGATATTCTGTATAAGTGAAATTATACAATATCTGTCCTTTTGTGCCTGGCTTAATTCATTCAACATAATGATGTCAAGATTCAACCATGTCGCATGTATCAGAACTTCATTCCTTTTCATGGCTGAAAAATATTCAATTGTATGTATATACCACATTTTGTTTTATCTGTTCATCTGCCAGTAGACATGTGGGTTGTTTCTGTCTTTTGGCTATTGTGAATATTGTGAGCTGCTATGAACATACATATACAAGTATTTGTTGAGTCTCTGTTTTCAATTCTTTGGGATATATATCTGGAAGTGGAATTGCTGGGTCATATGGTAATTCTATGTTTAACTTTTTTCACTCTAATTATTTATTTTATTTAATTGATTTTTTTACAAATAAATGCTCTCCATTCCCCATCCCCACATCTCTCTCCTCCTTTAGTAACCTCTAATCTGCTTTCTATCTCTGTGAATTTGCTATTTCTAGTAATCTCTTATGTGATACCATATAATTTTTGTCCTTTTATGTCTTGCTCATTTCATTGAGCATAGTATTTTCAAAGTTATTCCATGTTGCAGCATGCCTCATAACTTCATTTCTTTTCTTGTGGCTGAAAAATAATTCCATTTTTGTATGCACATTTTGTTTATTTATTTGTTGATGGACATGTGGGTTGTTTTCACCTTTTGGCTGTTGTGAATAATGCTTCTCTGAACATTGTTGTATAGGCATCTGTTTGTAATCCTATTTTCACTCTCTAGAGTGAAATCCTAGAGTAGAATTGCCAGGTTAAATGGTAATTCTGTATTTAACTTTTTGAGGAATGCCATATTGTTTTCCACAGGGGTTATAGCATTTTACATTCCCACCAGCAATGCACTAGAATTCCAATATCTCTGTATCCTCTCCAACACTTGTTACTTTCCCTAAAAAAAAAAAAAAAAAAAAAAAACCATCTTTGTGAGTGTAAAGTTGTATCTCATTGTGGCTTTGATTTGTATTCCTTAATGACTAACGATGTTGGGCATCTTTTCATGTGTGTATTGGCCATTTGTACTTTTTCTTTGGAGAAAGGCTTTTTGAGTCTTTTGCCCATTTTTCAATGAGGTTATTTGTCTTTTTCATTGCATTGTAAAAGTTTTTTTTATATATTCTGGATCTTTTAAACCCTTATCTGAAAAATGGTTCAAAACTATTTTCTCCCATTCTGTAGGTTGTCTTTTCATTTCCTTGATAGTGTCCTTTGCTGTGAAAAAAATTTTAATTTTGATAAAATCAAATTTATCTCTTGTTACTTTTGTTGTTTGTGGGTTTGGTGTCATATCTGAGAATCTGTTGCAGAATCCCAGGTCATGAAAATTTGCCTGTATGTTATCTTCTAAGAGTTTTATAGCGTTAGCACTTATGTTTAGGTCCTCGATCCATTTAGCAATGATTTTTTTGTGTATGGTGTGAGGTAGGGATCCAACTTCATTCTGCATGTGGATACTCAGTTTTCCCAACACCATTTGTTGAAGAGACTATTCTTTCCTCACTGCATGAATGTCCTTGTCAAAAATCAGTTGGCCAGCTTCTTGCCACATCTGCAAAAATGAAGACAATTCTTAACAACCAGACTATCAACATCCCAGAAAAGATCAACATCATGCTGAAGGGACTCCAGAGGAACCCTGTAGAGGGACCTCAATCCCATTAATGTAGAACTCAGTCTCCTTGGAAAGAAAAAGAAGAGGCTTCCAGTTGAAAAATAATGGGGAAATAGAAAGGAACTGGCTAAAATTTGCACTATTGGTAGTCATGTACAGAACATGATCAAGAGTGTTAGGCTGAGCTTCCATTACAAGTTGTTATTCAGGAGAGTGGGTCTCCAGTTGAAATCCAAAATTTATATCCACAGTGTTCAGATGAGGCTAGGCATTGCTTTTTTTAGTATCTCAAACCCAGAAAGATGACTTAATTCAGCAAGCCACAATAGTTGAAAACAAGGACATCAGAAAAGTTTTGGATGGTATTTCTGTCTATGAAAAAGGAAGAGTTCTGCAGGTTGATGACTAAGATCTAAAAGTTGCCCAATTATTGCCAGTTGATTCCTAAGACCTATTTGTGATATTTTAAAGGTGCAATGAATCTCATCTGCTGGTTTGAGACTTTTTATTTTTAAAAAATCAATTGATCATAGATATGTGGCTCTATTTCTGGACTTTCAATCTGTTCCACTGATCTGTCTATCTTTGTGCCAGTACCACACAGTTTTAATTACTGTCAATTTGTAAAATAATTTTTAAATAGAGATGTGTGAATCCTCTAACCCTGTTCTCTTTTACAAGATTGTCTTGGTATTTGGGGCCTCTTGTAGTTCCACATAAATTTAAGATTGGTTTTTCCATTTCTAAAAAAAAAAAAAAAAAAGGCTGCTGGAATTTTTATAAAGATTGCATCTTGAATTTATATTGCTTTAGGTAATATTGACATATTAACAATATTATCGCTTCCAATCCATTAACATGGGGTATCTTGCCACTTATTTAGGTTTTCTTTAATTTTCTTTCAGCAATATGTTTTGTGATTTTCAGTACACAAGTCTTTTGTATCCTTAGTTAAATTTATTCCTAGATATTTTATTCTTTTAGATGCTATTATAAATGGAATTGTTTTCTTAATTTCCTCTTCAGAGTGTTCATTGCTACTGTATAGGAATACAATTGATTTTTTGTATTGATCTTGTAACCTGTAATTTTGCTGAATTCATTTATTAGTTCTACAGTTTTCTTGTGATTTCCTTTGGATTTTATATATATAAAATCATGTCATTTGCAAAGAAAGATAGTTTTACTTTTTCCTTTCCTATTTGGATAACTTTTATTTCTTTTCTGAGTCCAACTGCTCTACAAAAACTTCCTGTGAAATACTGAATAGCAGTGTTGAAAGCGAGCAGGACATTCTTGTCTCATTCCTGATCTTAGAGGGAAAGCTTACAATATTTCACCGCTGAGTATGATGTTAGCCAAGAGTTTTTCATAAATGGCCTTTATCATATGGAGAAAGTACCCATACATTTCTACTTTTCTGAATGTTTTTATCAAGAAAGGGTGCTGGGTTTTGTCAAATGTCTTTTCTGCAACTATTGAGATAACAATATGGCTTTTTTCCTTCATTCTATGTATATAGTATATTACATTGATAGATTTTCTTATGTTGAATCACCCTTACATTCCTGGGATGAATCTCACTTGGTTCTGGTATGTAATCTCTTAAAATACTATTAAATTCAGTTTGCTAGTATTTTGTTAAAGATTTTGTGCATCCATATTCTTAAGGGAAATTGGTCTGTGAATTTCTCTTCTTGTGTTGTCTTTACAAGGCTTTGGTATCAGGCTAGCCTCATAAAATGAATTAGGAAGTGTTCCATTGTCTAGAATTCTTTGCAAGAGTTTGAGAAGGTACTAATTCTTCTTTAAATGTTTGGTAGAATTCATCAGTGAAGACATCTGGTCCTGCACTTTTCTTGGGTGAAAGGTTGTTGACTATTGATTCAATCTCTGTGTTTGTTATAGGTTTGTTGATGTTTTCTATTTCTTCTTGAGTCACTGACATCTTTAGGAATTTTTCCTAGACTATCTAGTTTGTTGGTATACAGTTGCTCACAATACTCTTTTAATCCTTTTTATTTCTCTAAGGTCAATAGTGATATCACCATTTTCCTTTCTGATTTTAGTTATTTGCATCTTCTTTTTTTTTTTTTTTTTCTTTGTCAATTTAGCTAAGAGTTTGTCAATTTCATTAATTTTCTTTTGAAGAACTAACTTTTTGTGTATTTACTCTCTTCATTATTTTTCCCAATTCTCTCTTTCATTATCTCTACCCTAATATTATTTTCTTTCTTTTGCTAACTTTGGGTTTACTTTGTTCTTATTTTTCTATTTCTTCAAGATGTAAAGACAGGTTATTTAAGATATTTCTTCCTTTTCAATATAGGCATTCATGCCTATAAATTTCCCTGTGAGCACTGCTTTTGCTGCATTCCATGAATTTTGGAAGTTGTGTCTTTGTTTTCATTTGTCTTTAGGTATTGTCTAATTTCCCTTGTAATTTTTTCTTCAATCATAGATTGTTTAAGAGTGTGCTGTTTAATAGTCACATATTTGCAAACTTTCCATTTTTCTTCTGTTAGTGATTTCTAGCTTCATTCCATTGTGGTCAGAAAAGTTACCTTTTAGAATTTCAATATTTTAAATTTGTTTGAGACTGCTTTTGTGCCCTAAAATATAGTCTACCTAGTGAATGGTCCGTGTGCATTTGAAATGAAAGTATATATTACCATTATTGGGTGAAGTGTTCTATATATGTCGGTTAGATTTATTTGATGTATGGCTTTGTTCAGTTCCTCTCTTTCCTTATTGATCTTCTGTTTAGGTGTTCTATCCAGTGTTGAAAGTGGTGTATTGAAATCTCCAACTATCACTCTAGAACTGTCTATTTCTCCTTTCACTTCTGTCCATGTTTGCTTCATGTATTTTGGCGCTCTGCAATTATGTGCATATATGTTTATAATTGTTTAATCTTCTTGTTAAATTGACTATTTTATTGATATATAATGTCCTTCTTTGTCTCTTGTAACAGTTTTGGACTTAAAGTCTATTTTGTCTGATATTACTATAGCCAGCCACCCCAGCTGTCTTTTGATGACAATTTTCATGAAATATTTTTTCCATCCTTTTACTTTCAACCTACTTGTACCTATGGATCTAAGATAAGACTCTTGTAAACAGCATATAGGTAGGCCATGTGTCTTTATGCATTCTGACAATATGTGCCTTTTGGTTGGAGATTTTAATCCATTTACGTTTAAGGAAATCACTGATAAGGCAAGATTTATTCCTGTCATTTTGCTAATTGTTTTTTCTAAGTTCTTATACCTTTTTGTCCCTCCTTTCCTCCATTACTGCCTTGATTCTTGTTTAGATGATCTTTTAGTATGAGCCATTTTGAAATACTTATCCTTTCCTTTTGTGTGGATATTTTAGACATTTTCCTTAGGTTATCGTGGATATTACATTTAGTTTCCTAAATCTACGATGATTTAGGTTGTGTTGATTCCAACTTGACTTTAATAGCCTACACATACTCTGTACCTATATCGCTCTGTGCCTCCGTTTTATGTTATTCTTGTCACAAATGCATCATGTGCCCAATAACACAGACTTACATTTGTTTTTTTATGCATTTGAATTTGAAGCCTTATAAGAAGTAAAAGACAGCATTACAAATGAAGAATGAAGTAATACTGGCATTTATATTTACTTATATTTTTACTTACACAAGAGATCTTTATTTCTTCATCCAGCATTGAGATATTGTCTAGTGTCCTTTCCTTTCAATGTGGAGGACTCCTATTAGGATTTCCTCTGAAGTAGGTCTAGTGGTAATGAACTCCTTCAGTTTTTGTTTGTCCCTCATTGCTTTCTCCCTCGTTTTTGAAGGACAGCTTTGCTAGGTACATTATTCTTGGATAACAGGTTTTTTTCTTTCTTTCTATACTTTAAGTATATCCTCCCACTGCTTTCTGCCTTCCATGGTTTCTCTTGAGAAATCAGATTTTATTCTTATTACGAATCCCCTCTCTCTTGCTGTTTTTAAATTGTGTCTTTGTCCTTGACATTCAACAATTTGACCACAATGTGTAGATCCATTTGGGTTCATTCTGCTTGATGTTTGTTGAGCATCTTGGATTTGTATGCTCATATTTTCATCAAATTTGGGAAGTTTTCTGTCATTATCTTTTCAAATATTTTTTTCTGGTATTTTGTCTCTTCTTCTGGGGCTCTTATGATGAGCATATTGGCACACTTGATGGTGTCCCACAGGTTCCTAAGTCCCTGTTTGTTTGTTTCAGTCTTTTTTCTTTCTGCTCTGGAACCTGGACTATTTCAAATCCCTTGTCTTCGAGTTTCCTGATCCTTTCTTTTTCCTCATCCAATCTGCTCTGAAACTCCCTATAGAAATTTTCACTTCATTCATTATACTTTTGAGTTCTAGCATTTCCATTTGGTTCTTCTTTATAATTTCTATCACATTATTGAAATTCTCATTTTGTTCATATATTGGTTTCCTGATTTCTTTCAGTTTTTTGTCCAAGTTTTCCTTTAGTTCATTGATCTTATTTCTGAGATTTGTTCTAAGATCTTTGGTTAGTAATTCCAGAGACTGAGCTTACTCTGGAATATTTTCCATTGAATTATTTTTTTTTCCTGAGACTGGCCCATACTTTCCTGTCACATATTTCCTGTTTTATAATATTTTGTTGAGAACTGGACATTCTGAGTGTTATATTATGGTCACTCTGGAAATCTAGTTCTCTTACTCTTCAGTCTGCAAGGCTAAGAACAAGAAAGGAAAAAAAGAAAGAAAAAGGAAAAAAGAAAAGAAAGAGAGAGAAAGAAAACAGCATTAACAAACAGACACAATACCCATACACACACATGCCCCCCCACAAACAAAAACAAAAACAAACAAACAAACAAAAAACAACAAGGAAAAGAAGTGCATTGTCTCTCCAAGTCTCTTGTTTATGCTGGTGGGAAGCCAAAAAGTGCTGTTGTTGAGGCTGAAAACCTAGGTCAACCTCCCTGCATCCCTCAGGGATCTGCCACACCCAAAAATATAAATCAGAGAAAGAAGAAAAAAAAACAAACAAACACAAAAAGCCATGAAAGAGTAGGAAAAAGAAAAAGAGGTATACAGGCCCTTTGTGTTCTAGTAGATGGTGGTGTAAGGCCAGAAAATGCTGCTTCTGAGAGAAACCAAGGCTAGTATCTGCTCTGGGCCCTCAGATGTTCACCATACTAAACAACCCAGGAGAGAAAGAAAAGAACCCAATCAATGAAAATGTGCACTGGATCTTTAAGTCCTCACAGATTGTGGTATGAGGCCAGAAGATGCTACTGTGGAGACCACTAAAACCAAGGCCAGAGCCTATGCTGGGTCCTTAGGCATCTGCCAGACCAGAAAACGCCCACACACGGAAGAAAAAAAGAAATAGAGAAGATACATTGGCTCTTTGTGTCCATGCGGATGCTGGTGGGAGGCTGGAAGTATTGCTGCCCAGAAGGCCGAAACTGAGGCCAGCATTCATGCTCATCCCACAGGGATCCCCCAGACTGACTTCGACCCTCAACTTCAACCTTGAGAGGAGGAGGTTTCTTTTTGCCATCCCTGGCCCCATTTGCCTGCTCTCAGGACCCAGGCCACAATGGCACAGTCACAACCATTTCCGCGGCCGATTTATGGAGCTGAGCCATGGGGGATGGTCACTGGCCTGTGCTTTTACTTACAAGAGCTGAACTCTTGGCAGTCTCTTGCTTCTTCTGACACTCCTGCAGTTTGCTCTAAATGTTCATTCTGATTCCAGGGTTACCACCTAGTCAATTCCAATCACCTTTTTTCAGCTCTTTAATTTTCTTAGTGGAGGGAGTGGTTTGTAAAACTTCCTACTCAGCAGTTTTGCACCTGTGCTCTGTAAGATTTTTTTTGAGGAACCACCAAAATGTTTTCCATAGCGCCTACACCATTTTATATTCCCATCAACCATGTACGAGGGTTCCTGTTTTTCTATAACCTTGTCAACACTTGTTATTTTCTGTCTTTTAATAATTGTCATCCTAGTTGGGTGTGAAGTGGTATCTCATTTTGGTTTTATTTTGCATTTCCCTGGTAGCTAATGATGTTGGGCATCTTGTCATGTGCTTATTGGTTATTTGCATCTTTTTTGGAGAAATGTCTATTCAGGTCCTTCATTTTAAAATTGGTCTGTTGGTGTTTTTGTTGTTAAGTTGTAGGAGTTCTTTATATATTCTAGAAATAAACTCTAATCAGATATGAGTTTTCTTTCTTTCTGTAGATTATGTTTTTACTTTTTTGAGACTGTCCTTTGCTGCCTCATCGTTTTATATTTCTTTCTTATTTCTTTTAAATTGATTTTATTCTCATACTATTATTTTGCTTTTGGGGTCAGCTTTACTGAGTTTCCTATTAAACTTATTAACTTCCTATTTAGGGCAGACATTAGGCTTTTATTTCTGCCTCATCCCCACATCCCCCAAACTTCCTGAGTGTGCAAAAACCAATATTCATATTCACTATTTTCAGCAAATAACCTCCAAGGAAATGCTGACTTTGGGCTCTGTTTACCCCTTTGGGCCTGGCCTTCACCAGGTCCTGGTGCTACTTTGTAATTCTTTATCAGTTTATGGATGACTTCTATAATATATTTTTAGTATTTTATCTAGTATTTTTGTTGTTTTTAGTTGGAGAGTTGGTCCAGACATATAGATGAGCCCTTGTACTAGAAATGGGAGTCCTCATTTATTTTTCATCAAATATTTATTGGGCACCTACTATGTATGCAATAGGTGCTATAATTGTGGTCTCTGTAAGAGAGTTTAGGAGCATGAGGAAAGACACCTTGCCTAGGGTAAGGTAGTAGAGGCAACTGAGGGAAGACAGTGGGAATTGGTATTAAAAATAGAGGTTTCATGGGAGTGTGTATAGCTCAGTGGTTGAGCACCTGCTTCTGGTGTACGAGGTCCAAGGTTCAATCCCCCGTACCTCCTAAAAAACAAACAAACAAACAAAAATTAGAAGTTTGGGAGTCAAGCAGGCCTGGGGTCAAATCGCAGCACTGCTGCTTACTAGTTGTGAGACCTGAGACAAGTTGCTCAACTGTTCTGTTCCTCAGTTCCTTCATCTATAAATAGGTATTGATAATAACCACTACCTCATATTGCCAGTGAGAATTTCTAGAACAGCTAAGCACATAGTGATGCTCAGGAAATGATGGTGAACCTTTGTCCTCCCAGAAGAATTGAAAGCTGAATAACACAGCAATTTCTCAAAGG
The DNA here is from genome assembly GCA_026826555.1 of Tolypeutes matacus. Lineage (NCBI taxonomy): Eukaryota > Metazoa > Chordata > Mammalia > Cingulata > Chlamyphoridae > Tolypeutes > Tolypeutes matacus. The sequence continues at coordinate 9,055,361 of JAKSZT010053813.1, forward strand.
TCTGGTCTCTCCCCTGGGAGCTACCAGGAAAAGGATTAGGACCAACCCCCACCAACTCCAGGCTGGGAGATGCGATTCTTATTCTAAGAAAATTCCTTCTCCCTTTTCTAGATTCCCTCAAAGATACACCTTCTCCCTGCGCCTCTCGTTCCTCACTAGGACACCTCCATGGGTTTGGTTTTGGGAATAAAATCCAGGAAGGAACTTGTAGGCAACGTCTGCTTTTCACTCTGCCAGCAAACTTCTTTGAAACAAAAGAAAGCAGAATGCCTGGGTGCATTCTTAAGGGGGAGAAAAAAAGAAGGGAAATGGAAGGTGAAAAACATAAGAATGTATTTTTTAAAAATCCTGTTGCAGAAGAAAACATTTGAGCAAAAGGGAGGGCGCTAGATGCCATGGGGGAACATGGAGTTTTTCCTCTAGGCAATGGATTGCCAATCACTTGTGCGGTGTAATTCCGGTGGAAGGTGTTTAGAATTGAGTAGGACTGGAAGGCAGAGAGACCAGCTTGAAGTTGCCTGTAGGGGACAACAAAATAGAAGTTAAAGGCCTGAAGGCAGGGGGGAGCCACAGGGTTGTGCAACTCTGGAGGACCCTAAAGGTGGGCAACACAGTTCTTCTGGAGGAAAGGGCCAGTTTGTACAGACCTTTAGAAAATAGAAATGACGGAACTTGTTGGATGTGGAATGAGAGTAGAAGGAAATGAGAATCCCTCTTGGGTTTCTGGTTAGGATGACTCAACAGATGATGGTGCCATTGACAGAAGAGGAGATTCGGGAGGAGCATGTTTGAAGAATCATAGGTGATGGCCCTGAACTTGAACTGTGACTGTTGGTCAATGGTGGTGGAGATGCCAAAAGCCACTAAGCACAGGCGTGTGGATCTCAGAGGCACTCCCATTGATGAGAGAAGGGATTTTCATGAAAAAAAAAAAAAAAAGGGATCAACAGCATCTTACCCTCTAAAGGTCAGGAAAGATGGGACCTGAAAATTGTCCACTGTATTTAGCAATCAGAGGTGGTTGGTTCCATTAGGCTGAGCAGTTTCAGAGGTGGAGGAAGGGCAGGAGCAAGACTGCGTTGAAGAAGCAGAGCCTCCTCCTCTTTCAAGGTAGGTTGGCTGGGTGAGGAAGCTTTGAGGTAAACTGATAGCCTGAGGGGAAAAAAGGAACAGGGATACCTTTTTTTTTTTTTTTTTTTTTAAATGGGAGAAACGGGAGCCTGTTAATGCTAAGAGATGAATCCAGAGTTGAGGAAGAAGGGGCAATTAATGGAGTGAGATCCTCCCTGAGGAGCTGGAAGGTGGGCATCAGAGGACAGGAGAGGAAGAGCTATCTTCTTCTGACATTCCAGTGCAGTTGGTGGAAATTAGATGGCACCCCCATACACTTCCTAAATGTCAGGGAAGGAAGTGAAGGGATGCCATGCAGTAATGAGTTGCATCAATGAGTAATGAGTCCCTACTTTATTTAAGGGGTGGTATAAACAGGTAGACACCAGAGAATGAGGAAGATATTAGAAATGTGAACCAATCGTGCAGAATGAGATATCAAACCTAAGGTTGTTTGGAGTAAGGGAGGGGATGATTAGGGTTTCCTGGTTTGATGAAATGAAGGAAGGAAGCTTGGCAGAATATTTCCCTCCCAAGGCAGGAGGTAGTGAACATACCCTGAGAGAAATAGGAAAAGTCCAAGTGGGAAAAATGTTTCAGGTTCCAGGCGCTCAGCTAAATTAGGCACTTTATAAGTAATCACGTGTAATCCTCAAAACAATCCTGTGAGAAAGGTGTTCCTAGTCCCATTTAATGATGAAACTGAAGATCAAGTTCTTTTTCTCACTTTAATTCCATTTCCCCAAATCTGAGTAAAATGCTCTGAAATACAGAAGGGAAGGAAAAGGTCAAGTTCCTGTCCTTCTCTTTTAAAAATTGTATTTCAATTGGGTTAATTGCTAACCCAATTGAAAGGCACTGAAATGAAGAAAATCCCTAGTATGTGTGGGCCAGTGAAATCCCCTTTGTCTTTGCAGGGCCTTATGAAGGATGGGGCAATGTTTAGTTGAATTCTAGGGAAAGACCGAGGGAACTGTGGCAAGGAAGTAGTAGCCGGTCCTTCTGAAGAACCTCCACAGACAGCACAGCCCAGTCAACCATATTCCATCTGCAGAGAGAAATTATGCAGTGCCGGGGCTTCTCACGGAGCAGCTTTGTATAAATGACTATTTCAATAACCTCAACGCTACAGAAAGTACCATGCACATCACTCATGGTGAGAAATTAACTGGAATTTGGAAGTAATACATGCACTTCCATTTATAACTTGCAATAACAAGTTGAAAAAAAGAAAAGCCAGTGTGCATCAATAATAGTACCAGTGATCTGATATTTAAAAATAGGGGAGGGGACGTAACTAAACAGAGGTGCTATTGGTGATGAAAAGTTCTACGTGATGCGCCGCAGTGCTGCCATGGGGACCAGCAGAAATGTTTTTGTTTTAAAAAAAAAAAAAAGGAAAAAGGTAACGCTCCAGTTGCCCCAAGCACAAGAAAGTCTCCGGCCCGCCCAGCAGAGGCCAGAGGCCCCGGGGCCTGGCAGCGCGGAAGCTGAAGAGAGGGTGGAAGCAGCTCGGCCAGCCGGCCTCGCGCTGCCCTTCCGCGGCTCGGGCCGGCCGGGTGGGGGCGGGGCGGGAGCACGGCGGGGGGCGGAGCCGGGAGGGGGCGGAGCGCAGCCAAGACAGAGGACAGCAGGGCCGGGAGGGGGCGGAGCGCGCGCATCACGTGGCCGCCCGGCGAGGCGGAGCCTGCGCGTGCCGCCCCAGCTCGGCCGCCGCCGCCGCCGCCGCCGCCGCCGAGTCCATTCATGAGGGCCGCCCGGCTCGGCTGCGGCCCAGGCGGCTCCCGAGGCAGCGGCGGCGGCGGGCGCCCGGGCCCTGGGCGCGTCCCCGGCCGGCATCGCCCCCTGCGCCCGCGAGCGCTTCCTCCGCAGCAGCTCCTCGCAGCCGCCGTCCGGCCGCCGCCGCCTCCCCTCAGCCGCCCGCGGGCGCCGGCGCGGGCCGGGAGCTACGCCGCCGCAGGTAAGCGAGGGGTCCCGCCACACGCCACCGCGCTTCGGGGCAGGGAGGGCGCCGCGTCTCCGCGCGCGGGCCCGCGGGGTCTCCGCTTGGGCGCGGGCGCCGTGCATCCCGCGTCCCTCCCGCCCGGGCCAAGCCGCCACCCGCCCGCGCCAGCCACGTAGAGCGCGGCGGGGCGGGCTCGCGGGCGCGGGGCGCCGGGGATGCCCGCGGGGAAGGCCCGGGAGGAATCCCCCTGGGTGTCCGGCGCGGGAGGCCGGACCCGGACCCAGCGGGTCGGGCCAGCAAGGCCGCGTCTCCATCCCCCCGGGCCTGGGGGAGGGGGCGCCGGGCACGTGATCCGCACCGAGGCGGGGGCCCAGGAGTTGCTGTTATTTCTTTGGGGCCGTCGGTTTACCCAGTGTCTCCGCCCTCAGGTTGCAGACCGGATTGGGAGTGTGAGTGGTTTTTTTTTTCTTTCTTAAACCCCTCTTCCCGTCGTAATTCTGAATTTGTATCGCACATGGTAAGATACAGTTTATACTCAGGGCTTCTGTCTCAACTTTTAACCCCGCGGTCACTATTTTCTCCACTATCCTTAAGCAAGTGACACTACTTTCATTGAAAATTTGGACTGATATTTTGAAGGCATGGTTATTAAAAAAAAAAAGAAAGACGAAATTAAAGAAAGGACCAGAAAGATCATCCTTCCTTTCCGAACGTACTGGAACTCTGAATATTTGGGATCGCTCTGAAGGATTACTTAACCAGACATCAGACTTAATTTTTAAGGCACTTTTTTTTTTTTTTTTAAGAACATCTTTCTTTGGTGTGAAATGAGGCCCTTTTGAAGCTCTACATAGTGGAGATGCTGGAGAAGTGTTAATAAAAGCCTGTCTGTCTAGTTGATTATGCTTTGACAATCCAGACTAAGTTTTGCCATGTATTTTGAAATAGCTACAAATTATGTCTCAAAATAGTTGATTTGTTGATGTTCTGGCATTGATCTCCGTGGTTTAAAGGATGAAGAGTGTGACAGGTGGTGCTGAAGTGGAGAGGTGCGGGAGCCCTGACCAAGGTTCAGGGGAAGGGTCTGCCCCCCTAGAGCAGCATCCTTTCTTTGCCTGAAGGGCAGTCAGCCCCAGAGCATACCCAGCCACAGTTTGTAAAAGCACAGTCCATGTCATGTGTGGAGGACTGGGCAGGTGGCTTCTTGGGTTTAATTAGATATGCAGTTGATTGTGGTGTTATCAGACTGAAGTATCTCCGTGCCCACAGGTTGTTAGAAATAGTCATAGACTGCAAGAAATGAAGTGACAGGTGCTGTTGGAATATTTAGATGGCACAATTGAGAATCAACAGAGAAGCATTATGTTTAGAATGAACTGGAAATTGGGAGCATTTGGAAACTCTTTAACACTGTAATGAAATCACTGTTACGAAACAAATAATAGGGTCAGCCGCAGCTTTGTATCTTTATTGTTACATTCTCATCAATACTCATCGCCCTATATTGTAATTTTTGGTTTACTGACTGGACTCTCTCCTTCACTAGACTGAGTCTTCAGAGGCAAGACCTTGGAAACTTCCCACTATCATGACAGAGCCGGCTTGTAGAAAAACCTCCAGAGAGTCTACTCGGTGGAGGTAGGAAGAGAGGCAGGCAGATTGTCCTTCCCAGTGATTTAGGGAACCTGTAGATTATCTGAATAAGTTCATTAAATTTTCCTGAATTCATGAACCCTGCATGAGTAAATTCTGGTGGTGCCACATATTAGTGGTGGTAAAAGGTTGAACTAAGCTAATGACTAGTGACTGTCTTGCAATGTTGAGTTAAATATAGTGTGGTTCTCTGTGTCAACAGCTAATTTTTCTGGATATGCTTACACATACTTCTTAATCTATATCAGCACAATAACACTTAGCTGGAAGCAGTTTCTCGAGTTTATAGCGCACGTAGTCTTGTGATCAGGGAAGCTTTGTCTTATTAGGAGATAGATTAGCTACCTTCTTTAGGTGCTTAGCAACCAAACCCGAATTTTTTTTTTTCATAAGCCTGACTTAAATCTGTCCATTTTTAATTTAAATCCTTTTTTTTTCTCTGATCCCAGTAGCTGTCACTGTGTATACAGTGTACATACTGACTTGCCTTATTAACTTCCTAGGTGGTGGTTTGGGTCCTTTATTTTGAAATCCGTTTTTAAACTCTCTGATACCCTTCATTGCTAAGTAAGTTGTTATACTTCTGGCTGAGCCAGGATTCTTCTGACCAGTCAGTTGCCTTCTTCACGATGAGCTGTCTCCATTTAGCAGAATCCTGTATAAATTAGGTCTCATTAAAGTTTGAAGAGTTTGAAGATATTTATCATAGTCTGGAGCACTAAACTTTGTGGCTTGGTAATAAGGCATTTGAAGAAGTTGTTTGCTAACTGCCTTTGCTACCAACTAACTGCAGATTTTGGAATCCTCATCTGCTGTCGGCTTGATTCTTTAAGTAACATGTTATGGTGCTGGCAGTGCAGGACACTTCTTTAGTGTAAGGTCTTGTAATCTTCAAGACAAACCTGCGAGGGAGAGTCTCGCTCTCAGTGTGCAGGTGCAGCAGGTGGGGTCTCCAAGTGGCTGCCTGTGTGTGGTGGGGCCCGTGTCTGTGCCGGGAAGCCCCTCCTGCCCTGCATCTGTGACTGAGTGATTCTGCTCTAAGTCTTAGTTTCTAAAAAGGGAAGGAGAAGGGGAAGGAAAAAAAAACTGCTGCAGTGTAAGATAAAGCCTTCACTAGGGACTTTAAAATTAGAATAATGACAAAGTATGCATTTTTCCTAATTCAATTCACTTCAGAATCTTTTTCCTCTATAGCCTTTGAATGCTAAATTTCAGGGATCCTATTTGTCAATTTAAGTTTGTTGAAATTGCTCTTAAGAAATGAAGAATTTGTTTAACTTGTAGAGCCCAGTAAAGCTGTTACTTCACCAGCACCTGGTCCTACCTTCATTTTTACCTTCTGTATGGAGATTATAGCCAAAAGCCAAAAGTAGTTTATACGATTATGAGAAGTGTGATTATTTAAAGTTCTTTTTGGTTATTTAGGCCAAATATATACTTTTAGAGACTACTTAAATGTATTAGAAAAGGGGAAGGGGTGATTTTTTTTTTTTCCCCTTTACTTTTAGTCCATAGTTTAACTTTGGGGTCACTTTTTTAGTGACCTTTTAAAAAATCCATTTGGAAAGTGGTTCCTATTTTTGTAATCTTTCAATTTGGAACTTTATTACTTATGTTTACATCTACTGTAGTGCCATACACTTTCCACATAAACTATCAAAAGTAGGCTTTTTTAAGTTTTCTTTTGGAGGAGAAACATAGGCTCAAAGAAAGCATACTTTGTGATGTTGTGAATAGCCCATGGATTGCCTTCCTGTCATAGCTTTTATCCAATTTTAGTGCATATTTGAACAGTTTAGAAAGTATTTGCTTCTATAGTTAATTTTATGAACAATAAATTATAAATTTATTGCCTTTATTTCATATCCTTATTTGCTTTTTGACTGATTCTCTTAATTTTATTGTTTTGTAATTTGTGTATTTAAGCTGCCTCAAATTATTTTTTCAACCAGGTAGAGTATAAATAAAATATAAATGGTGATTTCTCATTCTTTTTTTTTTTTTTTAAAGATTTTATTTATTTATTCATTTATCCCCCCCCCCTTGCTGTTTGTGCTCGCTGGGTCAGCTAACCACGCCGTGCGGGTGGGCTTGCCTTCACCAGGAGGCCCCGGGAACCAAACCCGGGGCCTCCCATATGGTAAACGGGAGCCCTACTGATTGAGCCACAGCCGCTTCCCGTGATTTCTCATTCTAAGTTGTTTTCTACTCCTAGCATCTTTTTTGTTTCCTGATCAAGAATCCACAATGATCTCTTCACACCTATTTTACCAAATCTCAATTTCTCATCTTACCTAAATTCTCTCAATTCAATTTTCTCCTTACTGTCTCCATCTCCCCCAAACATTTAATTATTTTCTTCAGTACTCACTTTCCTTGATATTCTTCAGCTTTATAGGAGACATGTGCCTTTCCTCTGTGTTGATATTGCAGTGTTATTTTGTACTCTCAGTTACTTTATGTTTGCTCTCAAGCCATCTGTGGCTTTCGCCTAGCCGTTTTTCAGGATTAGAGCACATAACTTTTGTTTCCTCAGTTTTCAGACACTCCCTGTGGGTAATGCAACTTCTCCTCCTTTGCTTTCTGTAAATGTTGAGCTAAGGGGAGGAGTAGGGGAGAGCTGGAGAGAGGCTCTAGGAGAAAAAAAAAAAAAGATTTAAGGGAGGGGGAAGGAACATATAAACCTGGACACCTTTGGAATGTGGTCATGGGGAGAGAGGAATTTGTTGATTTAAAAGTGGTGATGAAGGGGAAAGAAGCAGGGACCTTCTTAGTTCGATGTGCAGAAAGAGCTCAAGACGGGGGTGAGCTGGAGTGGCCGCAGAGACTAGTGATTTATAGTGCATTGGAAACTTTTTTGGATGTCTCTCTCTCATTGTTTTGACCTTTTACTTTTTTCTTCACTTGTTAATTTAGTTGAAATTTTATGACATTAAAGAGGGTCTAAAAGGATATGGATTTGAACAGTTTTAAGAAGTATGATCAAAGGCACAAATATTAAGTGAAAGCATGCCAGCCAGGATCAAGGTTTAAAAATTACGTGGTTAAAAAGATTTTGTCATTAAGCTTTACTAGATGTAGAGAAGGCAAAGAAGAACCAGTGATTTTATTGCAAGAAAAAAGTTAGGCATATGGTACCACGTAAATTCTTTAGCTAATAGAATTTAGTAAATTCTATTTAATCTAGAATATATTAAATTTCTTCATCTATTCTGAAATATGTTGGGAAGGGGTAATTGGCCAGAGGGTATTGATTTAAATATCTATTTATAAATCTAGAGTAAGGTGTTTTCATTTTATAAAGAGAAATTTTCATAATTATAAACAAAAAGTTCAGTGGTTAACTGGAAATGAAATCTACCTAAATTACTTTTTTTATGCCTCTGAATAAACAGAGTGGAATTGTTTGATGGCCCAGATGATTCTGTTCCATTCAGTGCATTATGATGTGACATTTATTGTTCCTGGCAATATAAATGTGTCCACCTGTACTAGAGACTTGGTGTTTAACTCACTCTAGAAGAGGGGTCCAGAATGTGGAGAGCCCTTAAAAGATATTTGAACATAATCTATTTAGTATAAAGTTATCTCACTATTTGATTACATGATTTTGCCTTAAGGTTTAACGAAATCCTTATAAAGTAATGTACCTTTCTTATTTTATTTTATTTTTTTAAGATTTTATTTATTTATTCATTTATCCCCCCCTTGCTGCTTGTGCTCGCTGGGTCAGCTAACCACACCGTGTGGGTGGGCTTGCCTTCACCAGGAGGCCCCGGGAACCGAACCCGGGGCCTCCCATATGGTAAACGGGAGCCCTACTGATTGAGCCACAGCCGCTTCCCTGTACCTTTCTTATTGATCAGCATAAGTCTAGGAGTGTTTGTGCTTATGAAGCATTATAGGGAATATACTTTTTGTTTTTTAGAATGCTAATATAATTATTTTTTTTTCTTTGTAAGACATTCCAAAGGAGTCTGCCCACATATTAAATTTCTTTACCCTCTCTTAACATATTTTAGATGAATATTAGGCACCTGTTTGACATTAGAGCTATAACATCTGTTTACATATGGTCTATAGAGGAGCAGGACTTACTATTGTAACCATTTTAAAGTGTACACTCCAGTGGCGGTAAATACATACACAATGTTTTGCAACCATCGTCACCATTATCTAGTTTCACCCCAGATCAATTTACCACCTTTTCTTTATCCATTCATCTGCTAATTGGGTTGTTTTTACTTTTCTGCTATTGTGAATAATGCTGCTTTGAACATTTATGTACAAGTTTTGTTTGAAAACCTGTTTTCAATTCTTTGGGGTATATACCTAGGAGTGGACTTGCTTACTCATGTACAAGTTTTGTTTGAAAACCTGTTTTCAATTCTTTGGGGTATATACCTAGGAGTGGACTTGCTTACTCATGTGGTACTTCTATGTTTAACTTACTGAGGAACCACTAAACTGTTTTCTGCAGTACCATTTTACATTCCCACTAGCAGTGTGCAATGGTTCCGATTTCTCTACATCCTTGCCATCTCTTATTTTCCTTTTTTTTTTTTTTTTTTTTTTAAATTGGCCATCCTGGTGGGTGTGACATGGTATCTCATTGTGCTTTTGATTTTCATTACTCTTTTTTATGTGTTGGCCATTTTATATCTTCTTTGGGGAACTAGCTATTTAAATCTTTTACCCAATTTTTTTAAAAATTAGGGTTTTTTTGTCTTTTTGTTGTTGAGTTGTAGGAGTTCTTCATGTATTCTAAATATTAAATCCTTATCAGATATTTTATTTGCAGCTATTTTCTTCTGTTCTACAGATTGTCTTTTCACTCTCTTTGTAGTTTCCTTGATGCACAAAAGTTTTTCTTTTTGATAAAGTTCAGTTTATTTTTTCTTTTGTTATTGGTGTTTTTTGTGTCATATTTAAGAAACCATTGCCCACTCCAAGGTCATGGAGATTTGCCCCTGCGTTTTCTTCTAAGTTTTGACACTTAAATTTAGGTCTTTGGTATATTTGAGTTAATTTTAGCAAATGGTGTGAGGTAGGGATCCAACTTCATTCTTTCACATGTGGATATCCAGTTGTCCCAGGACCAGTTGTTGAAGAGACTGTTATTTCCCTTTTGAATGATCTGAGACCCCTTGTTGAAAATCAGTTGACCATAGATATATATATAGATTTATTTCTGGACTCTCAAATCCATTCCACTGATACTGGTATGTCTTCCTATACCAGTATCTCACTGTTTTGACTACTGTGGATTTGTGGTAAGTTTTGTTTGAAATCGGGAAATATGAATCCTCCATCCCTGTTCCTCTTTTTCAGTATTAATTTGACTAAGATCTTCTTTTGAATGGGAAAAAGGTTATTTTATTATGCCTTCATAGGACATGATTTTGAGCCCTTTTACTATTCTGGGGCTCTTTCCACTGGTTGTGCTCCTGGTAATGTCTTTCATATTTACCTTAATGCATAGTATCTGGGATTAATACATTTCCTCTTATTGATAGCATGCACTGTTTGAACCTTATTGGTGAATATTTTACAGTACATGAATGAATATTTTATAGTACATTAATAAATCAGTGATTATTTAATACAGAAGGCCTTTGACATTTGACACAAATATATTCACAGATCTTTAAGAATTCCAAACTTTATTTGTATACTTTTGTTGTATAATCTACTCAGTTTTCTCATCTGTAAAACGAAGATGATAATATCCAAGTCATAGGCTTGTTCTGAGTTTTTTTTTTTATTTTTTTTTTAAGATTTTATTTATTTATTCATTTACCCCCCCCCTTGCTGCTTGTGCTCGCTGGGTCAGCCAACCACGCCGTGCGGGCGGGCTTGCCTTCACCAGGAGGCCCCGGGAACCGAACCCGGGGCCTCCCATATGGTAAACGGGAGCCCTACTGATTGAGCCACAGCCGCTTCCCATTGTTCTGAGTTTTAAACAAGGTTTTATTTAAAGGAGAGCCACAAGTCACATTGAGGTCCAGTGGCAGGGCAGCAGGCTGGGATCTCTAACTAGACAAGAGATGCCAGTGTTTATAGAGGCACAAGGAACAAGAGGCAAAAAAGTGAATAAACATCTCTCTTGCCCTGAAATAGCTTATAGTCTTTTCAGAGAAATTAAATAAGTCTGCTTCTATATAAAGCAGAATTTGTTAAAACTACTTGAGTGGATTTATAAATGTCATTGTGGCTGAGAGGGATAGTCTAGGGAGGTTAATGTCAATTGAAAGAAAGCGAGAGGATAATCTAGAGGCTCTATAACAGTGATTTCGATGATGGATGATCATTGTGGTTAATAGTACAAATGCAAGAATGTTCCTTTATTACAAGGTGTTAAGAATATCATGATACATGGTTGGGAAGCAGATGTGGCTCAAGTGATTGTGCTCCTGCCTACCACACGGGAGGTCCTGGGTTTAGTTCCTAGTGCCTCCTGAAGAAGACGAGCAAGATAGTGAGCTGATACAACAGGCTAGCGCAGCAAGGTGACAACAAGATGACACAACAAGAGACGTGAGGAGGAAAACATAATGAGAGACACAACAAAGCAGGGAGCGGAAGTGGTTCAAGCAATTAGGCACCCCCCCTACATGGGAGGTCTGGGTTTGGTTCCCAGTGCCTCCTAAAAAAGGAAGACAGACGAGCACACAACAAAGAAAGTGAGCGCAAACAATGGGGGAGGAGGGAGGAATAAATAATAAATAAAACCTTAAAAAAAAAAAAAGAATATGGTGGTACATGGGGAAAATACAACTAATGTAACAAGCTATAGTTAAACAGTAATACTCTAATATTTTTACATCAGTGACAGAGAAGGTAGGTACTATATCAATGCTAAGGGTCAATAATGGGGGGAGTAAATGGAGATATGGGATTTTTCCTTTTGGATTAATGAAAATGTTCTGAAATGGACTGAGCTGATGATAGCACAACTCTTGTGAAACTGAGAGCCACTGAGTTTTGAACAAATTGAACAAGCCAGGGGACTGTATAACAGCAAACCCCATGGTGAATGATGGAATGTGGTTAACAGTACACATGAGAACATTCTTTCATGAACTATCACAAATATACAATACTAATACATGGTATTAATAATAGGATGGTTTGTGGGAAACACATACCAAATATAAGTTAAGGACTATAGGTAGCAGTAATATTATGATATCTTTCATCATTTCTTACAAATGTGTCACAACAATGTAAGCTGGTGGTGGTCGGGCGATGTATGGGAATCCTGTATGGTATGCATGATTGTTTTGTTAACTCACAACTTCTCAAAAACAAAAACAAATTGTGTGAATGATTGGAAGAGAGTTGAAGAAAATATCTTGGAGAGAGCTTTTGTGCTTGTATTTTTAACATGAGAATATGTTTAATTGGAAGGTGTTTATTATGTTTCAAAGAAAAAAATCATTGGTATGCTTGCTTAAAATTTCTTCATTGACCCAGAAGTTTTATCTTCAGAGTGTCAAAATAGAAAGTATACGTTGTTGGCAATTTTATGTACAGATCTCATGTATTCTAATTGTTTATATAATTAAGCTTTGTGATTTTTGTTATCATTTTTTCTTTGGCTATCAAATTTTGTTTGTAAAGATACATAGGGTAAGCGGATATGGCTCAAGCAATTGGGTTTCTGCCTACCACATGGGAGGTTCCGGGTTCAGTTCTGGGTGCCTCCTGGAGAAGGTGAGCTGGAGCTGCGGGCAGGCGCAGCAAGCTGACGCAACAAGATGATGCAACAAAAGAGACACAAAGGGGAAAGACAATGAGAGACCCAACAAATCAGGGACCGGGCGTGGCTGAGGTGATTGAGCGCCTCTTGTCCACGTGGGAGGTCCCGGTGCCTCCTAAAGAGAAGACGGGCAGACACAGAGCACACAGCACACAGCAAATGGACACAGAGAGCAGACAGTGACTGCAAACAATGAGGTGGGGGATAAATAAATAAAAATAAATCTTAAAAGAAAAAAGACATTTTGGTTAGAGTCTCATCTTTGTATTTAGAATGTGTCCCCTCAAAAGCAGGTTTATCATCCTTATCTAGTATAGTGCAGGTGAATGTTTAAAAGAAAAAAATTCTGTTGCCAGTTAGTTTAAAAAAGGCTCTTAAGTAATTAACATTTTTTCTATAAACTCTAATGATCTTCATAAAAATGGATACCAATATCCTTAGATTATAAAGCTACATGAAAAGAAAGTTTTATTTTCTCCAAGTAGAAAATTCCACTATACCACTATTAGTTGAGGGTTTTTTGGTTTTGTTTTGTTTTTTTCCTGGTTATCCTTTACTGGTATCCTTGCAATCAAATGGAAAAGGCCTTTTCTGTTAGGATATCCCCCTTGGCCCAAGTGAATGGACTAGATAGCGTAATAAGAATTTTGCTATGTTTCATTTCCTGGGTCATTTGTTTTGTACTGTTAATAAAGTATACCTAAAGCTCAGGTGGATTACAGAAGCTGAGAGTTGTTGAAGACAAAACAAAACCCTACAGTGCTTAGATTTGGTTGGTGTTTGTTTTTCTTTTCCTCTGATTGTTTTCATTCCTGTAAATATGACTCTTTCTGGATAAGACTATGTAATAGTTATTTTTATCTTTTAAAATGTTAAGTATATTATTTTTAATATATATAGCTTAAAATGAAAAATACCAGTCCTCTTCCACATTGCTGATTACTACTTCACAGAAGCAACTTCTTTCAACTTTTTTACCTTCCTTGCGTGGGCTCTAACTCCATGTTTCTACACCATAGATTGGTTTTTCAATTTTAGATATTCTTCACTGGTTTCCTACTATACAAGAGGATTAATTTCTTACATGATCCCATTCACACATGTGTTTCCTTCCACTATACTACCAATAGAATTATGTTGTAATTTTTTATTTTCTCATTATTCAGTGTTTATATTTTTATGACTAAATATTGTTCACAACCAAGTATGTGCAGTGTTGTTTTATTTCGTCAACGGATAAAATTTATGTTTTCTCTGGAGTTTAGAATTGTTTTGTTGACTTAGCATTTATCAGTACCAATCACAAATTCAGCTCCCAAATTTTTGATGGAACTGTAAAACCTTCTCTAATGCAGTCAACACATTAGGAGATGGATTGCAGTTGTGGCTTTTTGGTTTTTGTTTTTTTTTTTCTCTTCTAGAAATCCATTCAGAGCTGGTTGCACAGAAATTGTCCTGGGCCTTCCCTTCACCATTACCTTTCAGTCCCTTCATTTTTCACCTTTGTTGGGTTCCTTGTTTCCTAGAGCTCAGGATTCCTCTGACTTGGCATGTTTCCTCACTTTTGGTGGGGCACATCCTTTGTAGCTTTTTTTTTTTTTTTTTTTTTTTTTAATTTTTTTTTTTTTTTTAATTTTACCGGGAGGTCCCGGGGATCGAACCCAGGTCCCTCCATATGGGAGACGGACGCCCAACCAGTTGAGCCACATCCACCCCCCCTTAGTAGCTTTTTAAGAAAGGAGTCATGGGAAATAAATTCATTGAGACCTCACGTTTGAAAATTTGTATTCTCTCTAGCCTCATATTTAATTCATCATTTGGCTGTAGAATGCTAGAATGGAAATAATTTTCCTTTAGAAATTTGAGTTGTTACTTTTGAGAATTCCCAAGCTTTAAAAATTCCTATTTCTTTTTCTCTGCCCCCTCTTTCTTTTCTTTCCCTCCCCTCCCAAGTTGCTTTTAGCACCTTTATCTCTCATCCTCTGAAGTATCTTGATGAAGTGCTTCTTGACAGTTCAAGGGAGTGATGAGAACATCTAGAAAGTAACTTCTTCACCTGGCTCCACAGTAGATCCACAGTGATGTCAAGGGCTTGTTTTGTGCAGTAGCACCTGGCTAGCAGGTATGTGCACCTCCAGAGTCTCTGGAGGTCAGAAGGACATAAAAACACCCTGAGGATGTAATGGGTGCTTCCCAGGCATGGTAGACCCCTCGCGTCTCACAAGCAGAGTCATCTGCACCTGTGTGTTCTCATGATAGGCTTGGGAGGTGGCTGGCGGTGCTGGGATGCTGTACCTCTCATGGAGCACACAATGTGTACCTGCTTTGGATAGCTGTGCCCACGTGGCAATGTCCAAATCCTTTGCCGTTTAAGAAACTGCATGGCTTTGAAGGTTGTTGGTATCCTTCCATCATCACTGTTTTTGGTGGTGCCTGCACAGTGCAGGTTTTTCTTCATTCTTTGAGCGGAGCACTTGAGGAGAACTTTCAACAGGGAAAATCATGGCTTTGACTCTGGGAAATTTTCTCTTATGTTCCTATGAATTCCTGTGAATCAGATATTGGGGCGATTTTGGATTGAGCCCCTGTTTTTTCATTGTTTTTCTCCTATTGCCAACTCCTTTATCCTTTTGTTTGACTTACTGGGGGATTAGCTTTCCACTTTATCTTCCAACCCATCTATAGAATTTCTCAATTTTCCTATTGTTTTTTTTTTTAAAGATTTATTTTATTTATTTATTTATCCCCCCCTTGCTGCTTGTGCTCACTGTGTCTGTTTGCGGTGCATTTTTCTTTGTCTGCTTTTTCTCTTTGTTGCATCATCTTGCTGCACCTTCGTGGGCTGTCAGCTCGCCTCGCGGGCCAGCTTGCCTTCACCAGGACCCGGGGCCTCCCATATGGTAAACGGGAGCCCAACCAATTGAGTCACAGCTGCTTCCCCCCTATTGTGTTTTAACTTATAGAATTTCTCAATTTTCCTATTGTGTTTTAACCTCCAAGAGTTCTTTCTTGTTCTTGAATATTCCTTTTACTAGCATGCTGTTGTCGTTTCATGGATGCAATATTTTCCCTTACCTCTGATAATATTAATTATAGTTATTAAGGAACTTCTTTGCATTGTTTCTGTTTCCTTCAAAATATTTTTTTCCTGTTGTTTTAATTTCCATCTTTCACATTAGGCTCTCCTCAAAAGTCTGGTATTTGATGGCTTTTTGTTTATATTTGAGTAAGATACTAAAAAACTGATATGTTTTGTGCATGAGCTGAACTTAGCATAGTGCTGGTAGTCCTCAGGACAGAGTGATAAGGTAAAGACTTCCAAATATCCTTTGTCCTCCCCCTTTGGATGATGGTATTTATCTGCTCAGTGGCCTAACTGAGGTAATCCGTGTTCTGGAGCTGCAGGCCCGTGTTCTGGAGCTGAGCGCCGGAGGAGGGCACCTGTGATGGCTGAGCCTTGATCAGTTTCTGTAAAGTGATTCAGCCTGCTTCCTGTTGATAAAATTTTCTATTTCAGTTTTATCTGATCTGCTAAGTCAGTTAGTTCTCCTCCATCCATTATTTTTTATTTTTAATAGACATTTTCCGAATAGTGTTAGATTTACAGAAAAATTGAGAAGAGCAGAGAGTTCCCTTAGAGCTGGCATCCAGTTTCCCCTATTATTATATTAACACCTTGCACTAGTATGATACATTTGTTATAAGTAATGAACCAATATTAATACATTTTTATTAACTAAAGTCCATGGTTTTTTTAGATTTCCTTGTTTCTACCTGATGCCCTTTCTGTCCTAGGATCCCGTCCAGGATACCACATGACATTTAGTTGTCATTTGACTGTAACAGTTTCTCAGACTTTTTGTTTTTGATGACTTTGAGAGTTTTGAGGAGTAGTGGTCAGGTATTTTGTAGGATGTCCCTCTATTGGAGTTCATGTGGTGTTTTTCTCATGATAAGACTGGGGTTATGGTATGTGAGCTTAAGTACCATTTTCATCACATCATATTAAGCATACATACCATCAACAAATTTGACTGTTCACGTCAGCTCTGAGGCTAGGTAGTGTTGGCTGGGTTTCTCCATTGTCAAGTTACTCTTTTTTATTCTCCCTTCCCATGCTGTACTCTTTGGAGAGAAGTCAGTATACACAGCCCACACCTCAGGAGTGGGGAGGGTGGGATAGTGTCATAAATTATTTGTAATTCTGCATGAGAGATTAGTTTCTTCTCCCCCATTTGTTAATTTATTCAGTCATTTATTTATATCAGTGGATATTTAATTTTTACTTTGTGTTATAATCCAGTACTACTTTTTTTTTTTTTTTTTTTTTTTTACCAGGAGGTCCTGGGAATCGAACCCAGGTCCCTCCATATGGGAGATGGACACCCAACCATTTGCGCCACATCCATCCCCACCAGTACTACTTTTTATTGCTCAGATTGTCCTAGCTTTGACCATTTTGAGCTGGTTGATTTGGCTCTTGTGCTCCATTGACATACCTGTCTTTTTTTTTCTAAGGCACTTCCTTCCTTTTTGGTCCTCCATCCATATCCATTTTTTTGTCTTCCGAAAACTAAACCTATTTCATTGCTGTCATCTTTAATCATTCTCTTTGTCCTTGTGAGTTACCCATTTTGTATTTCTTTACTGTCACTTTAGTGAGTTTTAAAAAAGAGTGGAGATACAGTGTGTGACACCTCTGTTTTAAACAGGATGTTTGGTTATAGTAATATTTTAAAGATGTTTTTAATCACATCTGTCATTACTGAAGATACAAAAGCATCTCTCAGGAAGTAATTTCTAGATTACAACTGGGGATTTTTGTTCAGATTTGTGTGGCTGCTGGTTTCCTGAATGTTTAATAACTTAGCATATGAGTAATTTTCTACTCTGGCTTTGTTTTTAAAGAAATTTGAAGGTTGGCAAAATGAAGAAATAAGAGCAGCACTGTCGTGTGAGAAAGTGAATCCTAACTCTGTCACAGCATAGCCATGTCAGCATAATCAGCCAGGTTCTGATGTGTGCCCCCTGTGTTAATTATTTCTATACATGGTACCTACTCTATTTCTGAGCTTTCCTGGGGATTTTCTTTTTTCAATTCTATCATATACATTTTCCTGCTTTTGGCCCCTGTTACTTTATGCTTTATCTAAAGTAGCCCCCTCTTGCCCTTTCTCCCTTACTTTTGGCAGCCTTGTCCTGTTTTAGTTCCTTCATAATCCTTATCATAGTCTTAGGTCTTAGTTGTTTATCTGTTAATTGTCTGTCTTCCTTCATAAGACTACAACTGCCCTGCGAGCAGGTTCCATGTCAGCCAAGTTCGCTGCTTGCTTCCCAGTTCTTAGTCTAGTGCCTGCACTCCAGAGGAGACAGTACACACTGTTAAATGGATCCATGACTGAGGCAGGCTTTTTTCTCCGTTACAAGTGCTGCTTCACCCACTGCTCTTGCTCTTGGAAGTCCTGCTTGCCTTCTCAAAGTAGCTCTGTGTGTAAGTCAACTCATGAGACTGCCCAGGTGCGGCTTTAAGTGACATTTGTTTTGCGAAGAAGCTACAGAGAGTAGGACTCAGCCCAAGCAGGAAGTGAGGAATGGTGACTGCAGCGGTCCTCCCGGTCTCTCCCTTTATCCACCTTGATGTCCCCACAGAAGGAGGTGGGGGAATAGAAGTCCTCTCCTAACATTTTTGAAAATTACACTTGGATCCCTGCAAAATAAAGCAGGGCATGCGATTCAAGTTGTGTTTTAATTAGCCTTGGTGGATGACACTCCCCCATTTCCACAGCCTCACTCCCTGTTTCCCCAAGGACCCTCTGCAGACAGGGCCGTAGGACCCTAGAGTTGGGCGTAAGATCTCTGCATGGCAGGATCGGAATTCATTGTCACGTGTTTTATTTAACCGAGATAAATAGACCCAGGCAGCGACAAAGAGTGGTGAGGTGGTGAACTTGTACATCCTGCTCTCAGACTTCCCTCTGGGAAACTGGTGGGGGTGGGCTGCATTCCTGAGAGTCTGAGTGTTAAATACAAGAGAGATTGGAGATGTTAGAAAAAACTGAGTGCATCATAGGGGCCGAGGAATTATCCTGGTTGCTTTTTTGACATCAGTTAAATAAACTGAAGTTTATTTCTTATTTGTTTCTTTCTTTCCTTCCTTCCTTTTTTTTTTGAATTGTTATGCTTCTAGTAATCAGGGAAAATCGTCCTTTCCACCTACAGGAGTTGCTAAAAGATGACTGATGCAGTAGGTGAGATGTAAGGTTGGTTATACAGCAGAAATCACCTTTTAATGAGAATTGACACTGTTTTGATTTCATCGTGGCATACTGAACAGTAGAGACACAATGGCTTGGCATTGTGATAATGTCCCGGAGACAGGTGTTCTTAACCTTTTTTGTTTTACGGACCCTTTGCCAGTCAGGTGAAAACCTCGGACCCCTTATTAAGTCCACACTATACTGTGTGTTATTTAATAAATATGTCACACCCGTATGAACATGTCCCCACAAGAAGAATGTTTTTTTGAGTTTCAGGTCAAGCTCACAGACCCCTTGTTAAGAAACCCTGCCCTAAGATGACCTCACTAATGTTCCTTTGAATCAGTTAGGGTTAGAAGAATATAAACCTCCAAAAATGAAGTGTACACATTCATGAAGTGTTGAATCTGGCATCTCATATAGTTTTGGAGTTCCTAGTAGGTTTAGAGATTGTAGAGGCCGAGCAAGATCTGTAAAGCTGAGTTATACTTTTACTGTGTTTGTCAGGGTGGGTTGAGGGTATGGGTGGAGGATAGAGGGGAGGGTTCTGTTCTGAGAAGTGTAGATATAGATGTGGTGGAATATGAGCAAATAGTCATTTCTCCCCTGCAACCTCACAGTACCTATTAGGATGGGGGTGATGGATGACGATAATTGATGGGTATTACTCATGATGAAAAATATTACTATTTGGATAACACATATAACATTTAATTCATTTTGCTATCCACTGTACACAGGGATAGTAAGGAAATTCACAATGGTAATATAAACTGTATAGCTGTGAAGGAATATGACTGTTTAAAAACTTATGCAATCAAATGTATATTGTCTGCTTTAGCATTAGTATGTGTATTTCAGTGATGCTGTCATTCTGGAAAATATTTTGGAGCCCCCGAGTGGGGAACCTTTTTCATTGCTTTCAGAGTCTCTCAGTATATCCTTTTTATGCTCAAAGGGGAAAATCTTAACACCACAAGGTGGAATAGGTTTTTAGAAATAACCAGAAGTCATTCAAATCAACAATTGGTAAATGATGAATACCAGAGTGATGAATCGCATCTCCTTTTGGACTTTTGTGACATATAGTAATGATACTGGTTTTTATCCTGTGTAGCTCTTAAATTTAATTTAAAGGCCTTTCTTTCAGAAAGGAGCACGGATAACATGCTGGACAATGGTATAGCAATGAAATTGATTTATATTATTTATTTATTTAAATTTTTTTTTAAGCAGGTTTTTTTTTTTTTTTTTAAGATTTTTTTATTTTTATTTTTATTTATTCATTCACCAACCCCCTGCTGCTTGTGCTCGCCGGGCCAGCCAACCACGCCGCGTGGGCGGGCCCGCCCCCACCAGGAGGCCCCAGGAACCGAACCCGGGGCCTCCCATATGGCAAACGGGAGCCCCACTGATTGAGCCACAGCCGCTTCCCTGATTTATATTATTTAATTTGAAAGACAACATTTGTTAAATAGGATGGGTACGGTGTGGCTGTGACTAGATAGCTTTAGGCCAAAACCTGGAAGAAGGGGAATAAATACACTTGGGAGGAGTGTACTCCTGCTTCTCTTAGAAGCCAGTGGGATTTGGGCCCAGCTCAGGTACAGTCCAGCAGCAGCTGGATCCAGTGGCTCTTACCTTAAAACCATTCCATAAATCAGGATTCTTCTGACCCATTTTGGTCTAATTTTGATCATTTGGGACTGTCATGGGAATTAGACTCATACTATTTGGACAAATAGATTGAAGAGTGGACTTTAGTTAATGGGTCAATGGGTGATGATAAGCTGCTGATTAAAAGTGGAAATTAGATCATAAGTTTACTTCCCTATCTCCCTCAGGAAAGACAGGGAGTGTGTCATAATCATCTTCCATGTAACTGGCATGCATTCAACAATCATTTGTTACACACTTACGGTGGGATAGGGCTTGGAACTACTCAATACCTTTTCTTTTGTCTTTTTTAATGAAAAGAAAGAGAATTAATACGTATTAAGCCGTGCAGTTTCTAGGTGCCTCACAGCAATCCTACATGGCAGGTATTACAGCCTCTGCTCAATGGAGAAGGGAACCGAAGCTTATAAAGGTTGAGTGCTCGGAGTAGTAGTAGAGTTGTAATTTAAAACTAGATCTGTTTAAATGCAAAGCCCAATCTATGTGTCTTGTCTGTCCCACCGTTAACATTTGTAGGGACTCAGAACCAGGCATATAAATGTGGGGCCACATACCATCTGTCTAAACCAGTGGTTCTCAACTGGGGGTGATTTTGCACCCCAGAAGATGTTTGGCAATGACTAGAGATATTTTTGGTTGTCACAACTGGGGGGAGAGTGCTACTAACATCCAGTGATTGAAGGCATCTAGTATGCCCCCTCCTTCCACCTCCCAGACAATGAATTATCTGACCCAAAATGTCAATAGTGTCAACGTTGAGAAACCCTGATCTAAACTATTACAAACTGTAGATCAAGCCTCCATTCGCACCAGTGGCTGTGCAGAATCCATGTTCTTTCCCAGGGCAGTCCTGGCCTGTGTGAGCCCGAGTACTTCCACAGTTCTGCCAGAAAAGGCAGAGTGGCAGTTTGGCTTGTACTTCTGTCCTATTCAATTAGCTAAATTAATTACTTTTAAAACTTTCTTAGAGGACTGGAAAGAAAAAAAAAACACTGTCTTTGTGTTTTAGGTTTGTGATATGCAGCGTCTTGTAAAGTGCAGGGCTCAGGGCAGGTATATGGGTAGTACTGGTGCCTGGCATACAGGAGGCACTGGAAATATGTCTAAGTGAATGTCTCATAGCACCATTTTTCCCGAATGAAGGATAGGCTTGTATTTATGTATCTTCTCTGCTGTGCCATTTCCTTTTAAGGGCTGTTATTATATGATGTAAGGCTAGACTGAGCATGTTTTTAACTACTTTGGCAGGGAAATAATTTAATTTTTCACTGCTTGCTTGTTTTTATCTTCAATAGCAGTTTGAATTAGAAGCCTGGTTCTTGATTTGGACTCCACATATCAGCCATAGAGGGATTCCAGAAGATCCTCAAACCCCCGAATTGTATGCATGGTTGCGTGGTTGGACATGTATGCTTTGGTATATATTATCTGGAAAGAGGCTATTTTCCATAGTTTCATTAGGTTTTTAAAAAAATGAGAATGACACAAACTACCATTGGATTATGTATGCTGCTCTAAGGTTGTTTCTAGATCTGCTAAGAAGCTTAGTTTAGAATTTGAGTTGAGTTCGGAAGTGAATTTGTTTTGGCCAAGTGTAACTATTTTGACTCAAGGAGGAAGCTAAGCTCTTTGTGGTGCATGGGTATAAAAACAATGAAATGTGCACATAATTTTTTGGTTGAAGGGTCATTGCTATAGGATCACCATATTCATGATGAAAACTTAAGTTGTAGGAAATACTTAACTGCTTTTGTTTTCAGTAGAGTTGAGAGCTCAGAGAACTTTGGGCAGTGTCAGATTTAAACAATTGCACCGCCACTGGAGCACTCTGGGCAGTGTCAGATTTGTCCTAGAAGTGAACATACAAAGTAGCTAGAAATTCTGATCTAGTCTCTTCTTTTTTTCAGATGAGGTATTTGAGGCCTAGTGATAGTCAATGACCTGCTCAAATGATCTATAAAGTTAGTAACGGTGTAGGAATAGGAGATGGTAATATTCATAGGCGAGAATGAGTATATTCCCATTTCTAACTTTGGGCTGTATTGACATTGCTTCAGTTTTCAATTAGGGTTTCATTGCATAATACTTGAGGTTTTTAAAAAAAATACCTAACTCTGAGTTCCAGCTTAAGTAATAAGTCTTAGAAGAAGCCATGAAGACATCTTGGGCTTTGAAACCAGATGGACTAGAGTTCAAATTGTGGCTTTGGCACTTTTAAAAACCTAGCAGGTGACCTTGAATGTAATCACATAACCTCTCTGAGCCTCTATTTCCTCAGCTGTAAAATGTAACGATAATGCATATCCGTCTTTCAGGGAAGTAGATGAGAGATTAATATATGCAAAGCTATTCCAGAATATGATTCGAGGAGGATAAATAAATAATGCTAGGCTGCCAGTATTGTATTTTCTTACATGATTTAAATATGAATACATATGTAGATAGGATTTATCATACAGTTTCCTATGAACATTTAATTTATCTTCTCTCCATATCTTTGTGTACTCATTTCACATTGAGAAATTCTGTGATTAAGGTATACGTTAAAAATTTGAATTTTTACACAAACGAAATCTTTGTTTATAAAATATGTTGAGCCTGGAAGAAATATAAATTGTAATAAAATGTCATCTGAGAAAGACTTGCTGTGTGTTTCAGGGGTTCTGTATCTTTACAGGAGAGGAGCATTTCTTCTAATATTGCTGCTTTCAAATGCGTCTTTGCTTTCTTGGATCCTATGTGTGACTCAACTTTGCAAGGCTAAATTTTAGACATTATAAACATTTAACTTCTGAGTAGCAAGTGTATTAACTGAGACCTTACCTCTAAGGGAGCATGCAGCCACTCCTTCCATCGTGGGGTGGCATTTGTGTGTCTGGATATAATTTAGCTGTTGTCAGGTATAAATCTGAATAACAGTGCTATATTTTTTCTCTTTTTCTTAGGGGAACTTTAAATTGGAGTAGGCAGATTCAAATTCTGAAAGGAAATAAGGGTTCTGATTTTAATTTAAATTTCACTAGTTAAATAAAATCTTCATTGGGTAACAGACTCAGATGTAGTATGAGAATTTTCTAAGCCTTGTAAAAGTAAGTTCCTTAAATTATCTTTCACATACAAAGTAATTTCATCACTTTTGTTGCTCTTTATTTCCTAAAAGAGCACCAGTGGACCTGAACACAAGAATGTGAAAGGTCATGCCTTCTGAAGGGGCAGTAAGGGTGTTGGGAATGCAGCAGAGATTGACACACGTGGAGGTTTGGAAAAAATAACCAGAATTGGGAGAGTGAGCTGATCACAGAAACACAGCAGGGTTGCCAGGTTGCCTTGGGGGCTCATTTAAGACCTAGAATCTGGAAGACCCTTCCCAGGACCGCTCATGATGATTCTTTATTGAAATGATAGTCCCATTTGCTTGGGTGGTATTTTTTAAGTCTACTATATCATAGAGAACAAATGGTAAATTAAACATCAGTGGTATGGTTAAAAGCAAAGACTCTGGAGTCACACAGACCTAAGTTTATATCCTGGCTTCTCTCCTTAACAACTGCAACACAGAGCTTGTTCGTACTGTTGAAGATAGCTATGTATATAAATTGCCAATTGTTTATGTCCTTTGTACATTTATCTCTTGATATCTTCGTGTATTTATTATTTTTTGCATGAATTTTATATATGATAAAATTATTCCATTCTTCCCAAGAAATTATATATTTCAAGAGATTATTGCTGCATTTTTGGTTTCTGAGTACTTAATATTATGATAGCAGTTCATTTATAGATATGGAAGAAGAGGCCAGGAAGGAGAGAGTACCAGCTAGTTAAATAAGTTTTTTAAATTTAAAAATTGTAATTGTTTTAAAGAGGTATAATCACAGCAACAAAATAATTAAAACAACCATCACCAGTTTTTCAAGTGGTTCAGAAAATCTTCAGTTAGAAAATGTAGAGAACCAGCTTGTAGTAGGGAAAACTCCTCTTAACATTTAAGGAATGTGAGAATATGATTAACTGAGGGCCTTATATGATGCTGATCTCATACTTTTTGGTGATTTTCACCCATCCTTTCTTTGGATTATGTTAACGATTTAATCACCTATTGATCACCTGCAATTAACATTCATTGTAGCTTTCTTTGACAAAGTTTAAACTATCTCACTTCTTTTGCTTGGTAGAGCTTGTCTGACTTTGGAGTCCAGAAGCCCAATACTGTGCTTTCTAAAGTACCTTCACTTGGCCTTCCTCAGGGTCGAGATCACTGACATGCCCATTTAGTTGTGAATACCAAATACTTTCTTTCTGAAAAGAGTAAAAGACCCACATTTCTAAGATTATCTAGTATTTGAAAATTTGACAGTAATGTAACTTGCATTTCAACAGGGTTTCTTGGGTGTGAGCGAAATGAGGTGACATAGTCCTCATACAGAAAATTACTTTTATACTTAGGATGTCACCCCTGAGAGTGACCATCGGGACAGGGGGTATTACAAACTGCTAGTCAGGGTAAAATGAGAGAAGAAACCAACAAATATTTAAAACATTTAAACAAAAACTGTTATGTGATTAATGCTGCTCCCCTACCCCACCCCTGTAAGGCAGCACAAGGCCAGGAGCTCTGCTGGGCTCTGCGATGGGGTGCTGCCCATCCCCTTGCCAGGGCTAGCAGCAGTGAGGGGTTCTGAGCAGCACAGAGGGTTTCCCACTTGTTCTGCCTTTATTTTGTTGTTAGGTCCAGAATTTGTGACACAAGTCAGGCCATGATTCTTCTAATCATAATTGAGTTGTTTTGCTTTACCTACCTCTCTTACTTGATCAGATACACTTGACTTCTGCAGCTAGGCAGCTCAGTCACAAATTTAAATTGGGTCAAGGCTGAACATAGAACATTAGTGCTGAAAGTGTTAGACTTCAGAGGTTGCTTAGTCCCAAGCTACTTAAACTGGGATGTCTACACTGAGGGTATTCTAGGCCATGTGAACTTGATAGTAATCAGTTAATAATTACTAAAAAAAATTACTTCATAATTAGTAAAAAGAAAACTTTGGCCTGTTAATTTTTTCATATTAAAAAATGGACATAGAGTAGAATACAAAATTTATTGAATTTTGAAGATAAAATATAAGTCTTCAAAGAAGTTTACCTTTAGAAAAGTCACTTTAAGCTGTACCTTCTGACCTCAGAAGACAATTCCTGTTTTTTCCTCCTCTGTTCCTAGAAAGACCTGCTTTGCCTTTGATCATTCATTCACAATTTAAATGAAATAGATCCTATCTGATCTGTTTATCAGAGTTTTGGGATTGTGTGAGCATATTATGAAGCATTGGAATTTGAGTAAAGAAAATATAGTCATTATCCCATAAGCAATTTATGTATATAAGTTTTTTTAAGAGAACTTGTGAGCTTACAAAACAGTGATGCACAATGTGCAGAATTCCCATACAGCACCCCTCCGCCAACACATTACATTGTTGTGGAGCATTTGTTACAGATTGTAAGAGCCAATAAGCAATTAAACTACAAATGTTCTTGAAACCTTAGAGTGGTAGGTAGCAAGACGAAGTTTCTTTTGGTTTTTGAAGAAAAATCATCAATCCCTTTTGGATTGCTTTCATAGGTAAAGAGTGAATTACAAGTGATTTCAGATTTGGGAAGAAAAGCTTCGTATGTATTAGTGTAGATGCTAAAAGAGCCATCTGGTTCTAAATTAAAAGAAGGAATTCTGTTTCTTGTGAACTGTGGCCCTTTTGAGTTTGGAGTCCTTTGACATTCAGCCTTGTGAATGCAGAAATGCACTTGAGTTAATTCCTTCTCTGTAGAATAATGGTGGATATTATGAAATTCTTTGTAATTGAGGTTTTAAAAATACCTTGTAACATATTGTATGATTCAAAAAAAATTTTTTTGTATGTATCCAG
The DNA here is from genome assembly GCA_026826555.1 of Tolypeutes matacus. NCBI lineage: Eukaryota > Metazoa > Chordata > Mammalia > Cingulata > Chlamyphoridae > Tolypeutes > Tolypeutes matacus. The sequence goes on from JAKSZT010053813.1 coordinate 9,081,680, forward strand.
TACATTTAATTGAGAAATGGATGTTTTTATTCAACTGTTTTCTTTTTAGTTTTTAATTGTTTATATTTTCATGATTAAATGTACAGAATAAAGTTAAAAAAATGATTTCTTACTGATCAAAACTTTCCTAGTTTGTCTCACAAGTATTTGGTAATCCCGGAGAAATGTGTTGCTGTTTCACAGTATGGCCACTGGGGGGAATTATTTTCTTGTTCTGTGGTAAAATCAGGACCATAGCTTGTAGCATTAAACGTATTTCTGTTGAGCCAGTTCAGCATAACTTCAAATAAACAAATTTCAGTCTGGAAAGTTTTAAATCCTTATACCATTTTAAAAAGCCCCTTTTCCCCCCTAGATGTATATTCTTTAGGGAATTAATAGGGGGAAAAAAAAGAAACAAAGAAGATACTTGTTTTACTTAGGGTCATTATCAGCTGTGGAATCTGGACAAGATTCTTTCTGACTTTCCTGGCTAACATTTTAGCTTTGATTCCCTAAGCTAGGCTGCTTCTTGAAATATGTAATTCTTGGATAAAAGACTTCCAATTTCTACCCGCTTTTTTCTTTTTAATTGTTGAAGGTAGCTACAAAAGTAAAAAGTAGTTTTTCTGTGTTCAGACATTTATTCTTATCTCAGTTTGTAGAGAGGTTTGACAATACAGTAGCATCTTTCTTTGAAAAATCAAATGGATGATTAAGAATTGCGGCTGCGATTTGAAATTTTACTGACCAAGACAGAAAAACCACGGCACAGGTGGTAGGCTGGAACCAGAATATCCAGGTATAGTTTCAGGGGTCGAGGTCACCACAGGAGGAAGCTGTAGTTGTGTGCCCAGTGGTAAAATAGGTGGTTTGAAAATGAGCTCACCCTTGGGTTGCTTTGCAGTTAGGACATCTGTGAGTCATCGATCAAAGCAGTGAAACAATGTCAAGACTGTCGGAAGCCAAAATAGCTGATGTGGGGCCTACTGGCTGTGTGAGAGGTGTTCAAGGTAAACACTGCCCACACAGCGTTCCTGCCTGCTGACCATCTGCATCTCCACTGCTCTTCACTTGTTCAACCTTTCCTCTTGTTTCCCATCAACCGATATCCTCCCTTCCTCTAGCACTGTCTCAACTTGAGCCATAGGTTGGAAAAAAAACAAAAACTCACAAAACCAGAAATTGGGAGCGTTGTTTTAGTGCCTTTGCTAAGTGGACAAACTCGGTCTGATTGTCTGACCTCTTTCTGGGCCTCAGTTCCCTTACTTTTAAAATACGTTAATTTTCTCTGCCTTTCTCTCTTTATCTTCATCCTTTCTCTCCTCTCTCCTACTTAAGTTTTTCCCCTTCTCTTGTCATTCCACCTGCCTGTGTTCTCATCTTCTCTTCCACATTTTATTCCCTTTACTTTCTACCCTTTCCTTTTTTCCCCTCTCTTCCTCATCATTTTATGTATTTTCTCCTTAATCTCACTTACTCTCCTCTCCTCGCTTCTCCTCCTCTCTCATTTCTTTGCTCCTCCCATTTCCCCCCACTGGCACCACCCTAGTATAGGGTTTTTTTTTTCCTGTTTTTTTTTTTTCTAGTATAGATTTTTTATTACTGCCATCTAATGGCAGGGACCCGGAACTGCAGCAGGCCGTGGAAGAATATTTGAATCTTTTTGCTTTGTGCAATGCTCATACCCAAAAAAAGTCACTTTTCTTTTGGAAACGGGAATTTATACATTGAATTAGATTGCAAACTCCTTGTTGTGGGTACTTCAGTATACACCATGTTCACCTCAGACCTAGTAGGTTGCACAGTAAGCAGTGAAAATAAATAGAATGCAAGATAATTTTTCCCACTTCTGATTTTTGTGAAGTTGTTTTTTAATTATGACATTTAACACTTTAATTATATGAGCCTTGGTGGTGAGTTGCTGTGTAAAACATTACCAAACCCCTCCTTACTTGGCCAAACATTTGGAAATTTCATCTTTTTGTGAAGTTTACAGGTAGATAAAAAGGTTAAATGATGTGACGATCTCTAAATTTATGAAGATGAGTTGGTATATTGTTGATGAATTAACTAAGTAGTTTTATGGAATGATGAAAATTCCTGTTGTCTTCAACAAGGTAGAACTTTGGCTGAATGTTCTTTTTCCCCCCTTCCTCTCAAGCTTGTCCCAGGGCATTGCTGTCTAAATGAGCCACAGCTGTACTTTTAAATATTCATTGTAAGTCTTTGAAATCTAGTGTGTATTTTATACTTAGAGCAAGCTCACCTCAATTCATAGTAGCCACATTTCAAATGCTTAAGAGCCACATGTGACTAATGGCTATTTGTATTGAACAGCACAGCCCTAGACACTGACTTGAGTCAAAGAGCATATTTTACTCAAAAATCATGTATATTTTATCCATTGTGTGTTAATTGTGTTTTACATTGTTGGAAAAAAACCTGTTACTAGAATGGAAATACCAAGAATGTTTGAACATTACAATGTTACATTGTCAAAATCTTGCAGTGATAAAAATTTTGGTCTTTATTTACAGTGCTGGATAGGGCATCTCCCATCCAAAACTGAAAATATATTCGGTCATGCTGGTATGATAAAGTAAGCATTTTTAATAATTTGTGCTCTATAAAGCACATATAATAGTGTCTTTGGAAAGCTCATTGATGCTCAGATAATGATGTAAATTATTTCTCTTATATGATTAATTTATGTAAGATTACTTCTCCACACATATAGGTGTTTTTGTTTCTAAAAATTAGGATGTGATTGGTTTAGAGAATCATTAACTCAATCCCTGCCCCATGTGAGGGAGGCTCTGGTGATGGCCATGTGATCCGGCAGGGCTTGGTACCTATCAGTGTAAACACATGGCAGAACCTGCCCCATGTCCCTGCTTATCTCCTTCAGAAAGAAGGGGTTGAGGCGTTTTGAGCAAATCTTACTAGTGAAGTGGTGTGTGTGTGTGTGTTGCTTTTTAAAGAGCTGTTTCCTTTCCGTTTTAACCATACCACTATGTCTGCAAGCAGTTTGCAGCCCGTTGTCAGCAGAGCAGCTTTCATGGTGATGGGTTAGGCGTGCACCTTGATTTCTGAAAAAGGCATGTGTGACAAGCTAGCTCAGTTTTAGGATGTTTTACTTAGAAGATGACGGTGAAGATGAGAAGAAGGTTCCTGAAGGCTCATTAAGTAAAACCCAAGGTGTTTATCATGGAAAGGCCCCTTCTGGTATCCTGGTGAGTTACATCCACAAATGTTCTGATTCCTTAGCTTGCTTACTCAGTGTGGGTAGTGCTGAGAAGGGGATAGGGCACCCACCAAAGAAAATGGTTAATATCTTTTTTGTTAACTTTAAAATGTTAGGTTGAACAGAAATCTTTGGCTACTTCTGCCCTCCTTCATTCTCTCTACATGATTTTTCTACTTGTTATTTAACAAATAACTTTCTGCTGAGGGGGGAAAAATGAAGTTGCTACTTCAAACTGAGAAACTTTTTAAAACTAGGTTTGAAACTAAATGTATTGGTTTCACATTCTTTTTTTTTTTAATCTAAGTGCATTATTTGAGTTTAAAAAAATGAGAACTTTATATTTTTTATTGTCCTAGACAAATTTTTGAAAGCTAAATATTTTGAAACTGGCCTTATAAATGCAGTCCCCTTTTCTGTTACTGCAAACAAAAATATTGTAACCTTGCAATATGGGTGTGTGTGCAAATTGTCTGCAGTTTTAAAAAATCTCATTTTCTCTCTCATTACAAGATGTAAAATAGAAAATAGAACAGGTTATATAAGCTTAATGTAAGTTTCAGGAAACAAAACCAGGTGACAAGTACAATGTAATGCTAATTCCACTTGTGGAATCTTTTCTTTACAAATAATCTGAAGTAAATGTTTAAAGAGATTTTTTAGAAAATTAAGAGTATGTTTTTATGAAAACAAGCATAAAGTTAACAAGACAAAAAAATCAAACAATTCCTAAAACCTGTGGTTCCTAATCAGGTTAATTTTAGTTTTAAAAAGTTATAAAATTCTGGGAAGCGGCTGTGGCTCAATCAGTAGGGCTCCCGTTTACCATATGGGAGGCTCCGGGTTCGGTTCCCGGGGCCTCCTGGTGAAGGCAAGCCCGCCCGCACGGCGTGGTTAGCTGACCCAGCGAGCACAAGCAGCAAGGGGGGGATAAATGAATAAATAAATAAAATCTTAAAAAAAAAAAAAAAAAATTTTATTGTCATCTTTAAAATACAGTCACATTCTGTGTACATTTTACTTTTGGACCTATAGGTAAAGTGTACTTGTTCAGAATTGTTAGGAACTGATGGAAATGGACATTGTTTCAATTTGAATGAGAGTCAGGTGCAGCTGAGGGAGGCAGTTTGGGTTTGTGCACATTTGTTGTAATGGGAGAGTAGTGAACATGGCTGAATCTTTATGAAATACTTTGTAAATTCATTAAGTAAGTAGCACTAACACACAAACTACCCATCACAGGAAGTTCTTATGCTTCCTGCTACTGGTGTTTTCCAGAGGGAGGTCAACTGATTTTTGATTAGGTTGCATTTTATTAACAGTTCCCTTTTATACTAACGTTAGAACATTGAAATCCTGTGAGTCACCTCCCTTACCCCCACCCCACCTCAATGAGCAGCGTGAATTTTCTGAATGGCTCGTGTTTGGAATACTGGATTTGATATCTGCTTAATAAGCTATAATGATTATATAGAAGTTAGACTTTATAACTTGGGTGTGTATGTGGCAAAGGGGGAGGAGAATCCCAGTTTTCTTCAGGGTCCAGGCCTTCATCCACCTGGAAACTCCTTGCAAGTCACATTATACTTTCTAGGCACACCTCTTATTGGAAGGTAAAAATTCCAAATTTTGAAGTGTTCTTGATTTTATTTGTTTGGAATGTGCATAAGTCTCATGATTTAAAAAACAATGAGATGACTTATGTGCTTTGTTAGAAATTGGAAATTTAAGTCATATTTCCATATATTTTTTTGTTTTGTTTCTTATTTCCCATATTTTTTTTAACAAGTAAAGATAATTCCTTTATTTGGTAGGGGGGAAAGGCCTAGCTATTTCATATTCAGATACCCTGAAGTATCAAGATAATCTACTTGCCTGATTTCCCCCTACTTATTTTTTTTTTCATGTTTCTTTTTTTTAATTTGTAAAATGATATATAGATATATATGCATATATGTGCATTTGCTTACATAAATGTTATTATTTTCTTCATATATATTTTAAAAGATGCTTAGATTACATAAATGTTACACAAAAATTACAGGGATTCCCATGATCTCCACCTCCCATACCTCCCATAATATCCCACATAAACATCTTTCATTAGTGTGGCACATCACCTGCAATGGCTATACATATCCTGGGGCTTTGCAACTAAGCATGGACCATAGTTCACATCATAGATCACATTCTCTCCCACCATATTTCGATTTTACTGGATATAGAAAAATCTACATTTTAGAGCCAGTCTGCTTTCAGCCACTTATCAACAGTGTCACTTTAAGCAAGTTACTTAATCTGTCTGTGCTTCAGTTTCCTCATCTATACACTGTAGATAATAATGCCCTCACACAGTTGTTAGAGTATCGACTGTTAATATACACAATGCATTTAGAACAGTGCATTTACTAAGCACCTTATAAAGTGCCTATTGTTATTATCATCATGACTACAATTATTCAGGGACCTAGATCACATACAGGCAAAGACATGATGGAAAGGGTTAGGACAAGTAATCAATACTAAGGACAGCTGAAGGCTCACCTCCAGAACTTTGGGGAAAAATGGGATCCAAAGAACAAGGAACTGCTTTGCCATTTGCAAGAAAATTGCCCTTAAAAGGAAGATAATACATGGTAACCTGGAACCAGAGAGCCAATGACTCATGATCAAAGGTGACTGGCCACCACCTACCATACTGGCCTAAAGGCCCAAATGAAAGATTCAAGAAGATTCGAGAGATAAGAGATTAAAGTACAAATCAATCTACTAGCCCAAGCCAGGATCATGGTTTCACCATAAGGTCCTACATTAATGAATGAGCTAGAAAATAAAGCCCCAATTCTTAAGTGACCAATAACTGATTAATCATTCATTTATGCCCCCAAATTAGGCCGCTTGAGCAAGATCTTTAAATTACCACCACTCAAGAGACAAAATGCCCAAAGGCAGCTAGTTTTTCTGTGGCATTTAGTTGGCTGCATCCCCAGCATCCATTCCCCTCTTCCCTCTTCCTGTTGTATTCCAAATTCTCTAGCCAAGATATTTGGATAGAACAGACACAACTCTCACTCCAAGGCTGCATCCTAATTAGCTGAAGCCAATCAACCTATCCTATTCATCAATCCCAGTGGGAAAAGAGGTTCTGGGAAAGGCACATGACCTGAATCAGATCCATCAGGCCAGTGGGAATGACTCCAGGACCATGGTGAAAGTAATGAGGAAGAAGATGTGCTCTTCCTGCTGGACATCCGTAAAGCCCCAGGGGCCTGGGACCTGAGGCAGCCATCTTAGGACTACGAGGGTAGAGGCTGCCTGAGAACAAAGCCCACACAGCCAAGTAAAATGAGAAAGTGGACCATTTAAGCCCTAGAGAAAGTCTTGCTTAAAGGCTGAATATTTCTACTATGTGACCAATACATTCTCTTTGTCATTTAAGCAACTTTGGGTAAGGTTTCTTTTGTTTCAAGAGAATCCTAAATGATATATACTTCGAAATCTATAAAATTACTATTATACATGTAATAAAAACGTGAGAGGGAACAGATGTAGCTTGATGGTTGAGCACCTGCCTCCCATGAATGAGGTCCTAGGTTCAATCCCCAGTACCTCCTGCCAGAGCCTTGATGCGGGACCGCTCAAAGAGCCGTGCAGAGGGAAGCGGCTGTGGCTCAATCAGTAGGGCTCCAGTTTATCATATGGGAGGCCCCGGGTTCGGTTCCCAGGGCCTCCTGGTGAAGGCAAGCCCGCCCGGACGGCGTGGTTAGCTGACCCAGCGAGCACAAGCAGCAAGGGGGGCATAAATAATAAATAAATAAAATCTTAAAAAAAAAAAAAAAAAAAGAGCCGTGCAGAGCTGTTCTCATTGTCCCAGTCATCCACGTCCCAGCCGTTGTTGACATCACTGTACTGCTGTTGGATCTCAATGTTGTCATAGTCTGTGGCTACTGTGGTTGTCATCTTGAACTCTCTCAGCTGCTCCTCACATCAGCTCCTTCTCAGAGTTCTCCCGAGGGTGGGCTGGGGGCGCCGGGGTCCCGTCCTCCTCCAGCTCTTCGGCGGCCGGGCGGGGGGGGCCGGGAGGCAGCTACGGGGGCTGTCCGCGGATGGGGCCGGGGCTCACAGGACGGGACCGGTGGGCACTGCTGCACGCCCCTACTCATTTTAAAATGTTTAACTACATTTTAAAAATTAGGGCAGAATATGTTACAGGTGTTTAGCCAAATTTGTAATCCTAAGACATGCTGATAAAATCGGGGACTTTCTGCAGTTTAGAGTTGGAAGGGACTCTAGAAGCCACCCGGCCTTTCTTATTAGAAATGACAACATTGTCCACAGAGGTTATGTGGCCCATTCACAGGGCAAAGGTGAGGCTTGACCTCCGGTCATCTGCAGCTTCTTCTCAGTCGTAGTCCCATGGGGCTCTCCATCAAAGACCTGGGCACTTCAGTGGTTGAACCCAAAAAGCCCACTCTTTTCAAAAAGAAATTTGTGTATTTATGTTAAATTAACATAAATACAGTAAAATTTAATAGCACAAACAATGGTAGGGGGTAGCAGGTCACACTTTAGATGGGGCATGTGGCTTGAGACTTTATACTAAAGTTAGGAAACTTTTGTCCCACCTGGGCCCCTGCTTGGGGAGCTGTGGAGAAGCCACAGCCTTAGCCCATCTGTCCTTATAGGTTGCTGCTAGAAGCTCTAGAACAGGAGTTCTTCACAAGGGGTCCATGAGCTTGAATTGAAATTCAAAAAAACATTATTCTTGTGGGGATGTGTTGGTATGGGTATGATATATTTATTAAATAATACACAGTATAGTGTGGACTTAGTAAGGGGTCCATGGTTTTCACCTGACTGGCAAAAGGGTCCATGGAACAAAAAAACTTAAGAACCCCTGTTCTAGAACATTCGGTGACTGCATCCAAAACGAGTCACTTACCTTCAGCCCAGCATGGACAATGTTCACCAAACTAATTAAATATTTAGTTGGGTAGAATTTCATTTCCTCACAGAAATAATGTTATTACATTTAACTGTCCTCTAATTAACCATAGACTTAAATTAGCTTGAATTCTAAGTCCTGGAACCAGGGAGGAAGGAAGAGGCTAAAGGAAGAATTTCCTCCTCCTTTCCTGAATAATGGCCAGATTTCACCAAAGTTTTTGAAATAAACAACATTTTCTGGGTTCCATTTTCAGAGTTATCTTTTAGCTCCCCTCTTAACCAGCCAGTTCTTGGTGTTGCCTGAAGCAACTTGATGGTCTTGAAGATGAAGCCTTTCCTCCTCCTTTACCCTTCCAGAGGTACCTGCATTTTAAAGAGAGGATTCTAGTAAATTTATGATTGTGATGGGTAGATGCTCTCGTCAAGTAACAATGTGGACTGAGCATTTTAAGGCCAGGTAAGGGGGAGTATTTTGGGAGCTGGCTGGCACAGTGTTGAAAATGGTATTAGTAAGGGGGAGTAAGCTCTCTTAAAACCTTTGCTATTACAGTTTGTTTGCCTCTTTTAATCCTAATCCCTTGGATGACCTCAGGAATTTGGGGGAAAAGTTCAGGGAGAGTAGTTTAGGGGCTGTAGTCATACATTTGTCTAGGTTGTTTAAAAGTTACTTATCCATTTATATATTTATGCCTCCCCCCCCCCCCAATATGTGTCCAAAAAGGACCAGAGATAGCTTACAGTTCAATCCCATGCATACACAGTGCCTCCACAGTATGGGAAAGTGCATGCCTGAACCATTAAAGAAAACAAAATTCCCTTCATTCAGCATTTATTGTGCCAAGATTGAGTCCCATAGATGCTCACAAATAAGATTTTTGTTTGTATTTACTTGTAGGTCAATTATTTACTGCTCTAAGTTGTGAATAACCCAACTAGACAGATTTCCAGGAAATGGCTATATAAATACTACCACTTTTAGTCTGTCCAGATATTTAGCCCTGATTATACACTCCTAGTTAGCTGATTTACATGCCGGGATAAGCCCTGTTTTGCAGATCTGATCCAGATACAAGTCAGTCAGCTTTGAACATAGGGAAGAAAAGTCAAGCTGTTGGTCTAGTCAAGAGGAATTAGATGCAGCTCTTTCAAAGGATGTAGATAAAAACCTACCTCTCTGGGAAAGCACTTATTTTTTTATACAACTTGTGTTTTACATTCACATATTATGTATTAAAATTAAAAAGCAATCCAGTTTCACTGAGGGAAAAAAGATTTAGACACAAGTTCTACTATAGATAATTTATAGATGTGTTTACATTACTTTTTTAATTTTTATTTCTTTTGAAGTCCTGGGGTTGGGGATTGAACCCATATGTGGGAAGCCGGCGCTCAACCACCGAGCTATGTTGCCTCCCCTGAGTTGTTTTTTTTTTGTTTGCTTGATGTTTATTTTTTTTTGTTTTTTAGGAGGCACTGGGAACCAAACCCAGGACCTCCCATGTGGGAAGCAGGTGCTCAAACGCTTGAGCTACACCTGCTCTCCTCATTACTTTTTTAAAAAAATTTATTGAAGTATATCACTCATACATGAACATACATAAACAATAAGTGTATAATAATAGTTGTGAATTTACAAAACAAACATACATAACATCATTCAGGGCTCTCATACCTCACTCTACCACCAATACCTTGCATTGTTGTGAAACATTTTTAGCTAATGATGAAAGAGCATCCTCAAAATATTACTACTAACCAAAGTATTTTTCCCCAACCCACCCTATTATTAGTATTATTTTTATATCATTTATACATGAACATACATAATAAGTGTATAGTAAAAGTTGTGAACTTAAAAAGCAAATATTCATAACATCATACAGGGGTCCCATACATCAACCCTCCACCAACACCTTGCATTGTCGTGAGACATTTGTTACAAATTATGAAAGAATATTGTCAATCTTACTACTAAGTATAGTCCTTATCTTACATTTGGTGTATTTTTCCCCAAACCCACCCTATTATTATTTTTTAAATATGTTTTTATGACAGAACTTGTAAACTTACAAAACAATCATGCAAATGTGCAGAATTCCCAAACAACACCCCTCTATCAACACACCACACCCTGGTGGATTATTTGTTACAGATTATGAGATAATAACATCTGATTATTACCAGGTCCACAGCATACATTTGACACACTTTTTCCATTCTCCCCCATTATCAACACAGTACATCTTTGGCATAGATGCAAGAATACTACATTATTACTGTTAACCACACTCCATAGGTTACTCCAGTTGTATTTTTCCCGTGCTTCTCCACATTCCCACCACCCTGCAATACTGATGGGCATTTGCTCTAGCTCACAAAGGACACTCTTGCATCTGTACCATCAGCCACTATTCTCATCCACCTCTGGGGTTTACTGTGCTATTCTGTCCCTAGATTATTCTCTAGCTTTCTGTCAGTTGGCATTTATATCCCTAGACTACCATTTTTCAGCCACATCCCCATTTATAAACCAGCTGTTACTCACTATAATGAATCTGTATATCAATTTGAATAGAATTGACATCTTAATGATATTTAACCTTTCAATCCATGAGCATGGAATATTCTTCCTATTATTTAGGTCTTTTTAAAATTTCTTTTAACAATGAGTTGTTTTCTGAATGCAAATACTTTAAATCGCTGGTTAAGTTTATGCCTGAATGTTTGGGTTTTATCTGTTATATTTTATTTTCACCACTCTTTTGACACTTTCAGTTACTTTTATTGATATGATCTTCATTTCTAGATTCTCTTCCATGCCTCTCTCTCCTGTCTTTACTTTTCAGGCTGTAGCACATCCTTTAGTATTTCCTTCAAAGCAGGTCTCTTGGTTACAAACTCTCTCAGTTTCTGTTTATCTGTGAATATTCTAAACTTGCCCTCATTTTTGAAAGACATTCTTGCCTGATATAAGATTCTTGGCTGGAAGTTTTTCTCTTGCAGTATCTTAAATATATCATACTACTGTCTTCTTGCTTCCATGGCTTCTGGTGAGAGATCAGCACTTAATCTTATTGGGTATCTCATACATTACGCATTGCTTTCCTCTTGCTGTTCTCAGAATTCTCTTTGTCTGGCATTTGACATTCTGGTTAGTATGTGTCTTTGAGTTGGTCTATTAGGACTTTTTCAGATGGGAGTGCATTGTGCTTCTTGGACATGAATATCTATATCGTTCAATAGGGTAGGGAAATTTTCTACCATTATTTCTTCAAATATTCATTCTGCGAATATCCCATGACATGTATGTCTGCACGTCTCTTGCTGTCCTTTAGTTCCCTGAGACCTTGTTGAAGTTTTTCCAATCTTTTCTTCATCTGTTCTTTTGTATGTTCACTTTCAGAGGCCATTTCTTCAAGCTCACCAATCCTTTCTTCTGCCTCCTCAAATCTGCTATTATATGATTCCAGTGTATTTTTAATTTCATTTATTGCATCTTTCATTCTCATAAGATCTGCTATTATTCTGTGTATACTTTCAAATTCTTCTTTGTGCTCATCCAATGTCTTAGTAATATCCTTAATTTCTTTAGCCATCTCATTGAATTTATTAAGGAGATTTGTTTGAACATCTATGATTAGTTGTCTCAACTCCCTTATGTTATCTGGAGGCTTATCTTGTTCCTTTAACTGGGCCATATCTTCCTGTTTCTTGGTGTGGATTGTAATTTTTTGTTGATGTCTTGGCATCTGGCTTACTAGAGTATTTATTCTGGGTACAGTTTTTCTCTTTAGTTTAGGGCTTCCTGCCCTTCTCCCTTACTGGTTGTGTAGTAGGAGCCAAGGATGTAGCTGGTGCTGTAAGCTGTGGAGGCTCAAGCTACCCTCATTGCCCCAAGGACCAATGAAGCTTCTCCCAACTTTCTCCTTTGCCAGGGTAGGGACAGAGCCTCACTTGTGTGTAATAATCCAGGTCATACAGGCCTGGAATGTAGTTGCCCAGAGAGACTGATTAAGCTTCATGCCCCTTTTTCACCTGCCTGGGGCAGCAATCTATGCAGGGCAGGTCCAAGATGACCGCAGTTGTTCTGGTAGATTTCTGATTATTCAGTCTCTGTCGGCCATATGTACCTGCAGTTACCTGGATAGGCTGGTGCACGGCCCACCAGCTTCCTCCCTGCTAGAGGTGGGGCTAAAGCCTAGGCTAGGGCTGCAAGCCAATCTGGGTGAAAGAAGCTGGTCTCTACCATCACTGTGATTTTCAGTCAGCCTGGCTTCCCCTTATGCTGGGGGTGGAGTCATCATGGCGGCTACTGGCCTGCTTCTGACTTGGAAAGGCTCAAACTTCAGCTGTTCTTAGGGTTATACTTTAGCCAGCCGAATTTACTAATCAGTAGCTGAAATCAGTGGCCAACTGTCTCTTCCTCCCCTGTTTTTGGGAGGGAAAATTCCTGCCACAGAGTAGCTCCTGGGGCTGCTTGCGCTGCCAAAGTAGCCCACCGAATTTACTAATCAGTAGCTGAAGTTGGTGCCTGTCTCTTTCTCCCCCGTTTTTGGGAAGTGGAGCTTCCAATTCCAGCTGTGGAACAGCTCCTGAGGCGGCTTGTGCCTCCAGTGGAGGATGGGCACCGGCCTGCGGGGCGTGGAGGGCTCTACTTAGGAATCTTCTCTGCAGATGGACAGTCTCCTCCTTCCATTCTTTCAAGGATGCTGCAGAATGCACTTCTGGTTTCCTGCAGCCCCCAGACAAGTGCTCTACATAGCTCAGGGTGATCACCAACTGCCCTGTAGCAGGAGCTGATTCTTGTAGCGCTTTACACTGCCGCTATCACTGGTTGTCTCTTTACATTACTTTTTATCTAATTGAAAGTAGGGAAAATTATTTTCATTGTTATATTTTACTGTTTTGCTTCTTGTGCTAGGAAAAAAATAGTTCTTTTATATTTGTCTTTTTGAAGTCTGTTGCATAACCTAGAGTGATATTCTAAGCCTCTTACTTTGCTTAACTTAAATCATTTCCGGGAAGATATTTTTCAAAGGGTGGAAAAAACGATATACTGATGTTACTTTATTAGTATATCGATTTTTACTCAGTGATGAAGTCATGTTTAGAACCTTGTGTGCCTTTGTTGTTCCATTTTAACCTGAGGGCTTTATCTATGTGGAGAAGACTTTCCTTGGAAATCTGCCCCAAGGGAATCCCAGGAAAAGGGAGAGCTGTGTAATCTCTAGAATGTTTTTGCATTCTTTGAAGCTTATCTGAGCTCTACTTGAACTGCAAATAGAAAGGCAATCCCCAGTGAAGTCAAGGGATAGTAGCTGAGATTGTAAATCATTTGTCACCTCTATTTCTCTAACAAAGCATGAAACCATACCATTATAGACTGACCTTCAGTCATAAGATTGAAATTACCTTGGAAAAGTACTTCCTTCAGGGGAAGTGAGGCAGAAAAGGAAAAGGAAGTACACCTCCAATTCTGGTCCCTTTCCATCCACTGAGCATTTCTAGAGGGGTCTGGGAATCCAGTCCACTTGCCGCTGCTCAGTGGACACAGCTGTAGATCGCAGATCTAGAAGCAGAAAGCATTCTAAAGTAAATCAGGGGGACGGATGTGGTTCAAATGGCTGGGCGTCAGTCTCCCATATGGAGGGACCCAGGTTCGATCCCCGGGACCTCCTGGTAAAAATAAATAAATAAATAAATAAAATGAATAAATAAAGTAAATCAGATCTCTGTGCTTTAGCACAGTGATTTTCAACCTCAGCTGATTGTGGGGTCTTGGAAGCTTTTTTTTTTTCTTGGAAGCTTTAAAAAGTACTCACTCATATGTGTCATCTGGGGAGTGGCCTGGGCATTGGGAATTTTCTTTTTTTTTTTTCTTTTTTTTTTAAAGATTTTTATTTATTTATTCATTTATCCCCCCCTTGCTGCTTGTGCTCGCTAGGTCAGCTAACCACGCCATGCAGGCGGGCTTGCCTTCACCAGGAGGCCCCGGGAACCGAACCCGGGGCCTCCCATATGGTAAACGGGAGCCCTACTGATTGAGCCACAGCCGCTTCCCTGGGAATTTTCAAACCTCAGTGATTCTAATGTGCAGCCAAGGTTAAGTGATTCTCAAACCTTGCTGATGATGGGATTCCTGCTAATTTTTTTTTTTTTTTCCTTCATTTTCTTATTTTTTTTTTTTTTTACCGGGAGGTACCGGGGATCAAACCCCGGTCTCTCCATATGGTAGACAGACTCCGAACCTTTTGAGCCACATCCGTTTCCCACCTGCTGAGTTTTACATATAAAATACAGATTTACCAGGCAGACTGAATCAGATTTTGAGCAGTGGTTGTGGGGCCCAGGTTTCTTGGTTTTGTTTTTGAAACTACACTGTAGGCTTTGCTCAGACTTTTCCTACTCATGTCCTTTTTAAGATCTAGTCCACCTGTCATGCCTCTTCGTCTTTGCTAGTTCCTCAGTCTTTACTGACTTTCATATGACTTTGACAATTTTGATGAGTGCTGGTCAGTTATTATGTAGAATTTTCCTCAACTGGGATTTGCCCGATGTTTTCTCATGATTAGATGGAGGTTATGTTTGGGGCCAAGGATACCACAGAAGTGCTGTGCCTTCTTTGTGAATCTTGTCAGGTGGTTCCTGATGTGGATAAGTCTTATTACTATTATTGATTAAGGTGGTGTCTGCCAGTTTTCTCTGCTGTAAAGTTTTTCCTTTTGTAATTACTGGATATCTCGGGGAACATACCTTGAGAATATGCAGACATCCTGTTTCTCTAATTTTAGCATCCATGGATGTCTTGCCTGTGGTGCTTGAATAGTAGTTTTATGTTTCCTACGTTCCTTCTTGATTTATTAGTTAGAATTCATCTTTAAGAGAAAGCTGTCTTTTCTTGCCCACTTATTTATTTATTCAGTTATTTGTTTATATCAGTGTGGGCTAAAGAATATTTTAGTCTGAGAAAGAATCTAATGCTATCCATATGTATTTTGTTCAAATTTTTCAACTTTGGCCATTGGGAGCTCTTTCAGGTTGGCATGTTCCTTTGACATATCCCATTGTTCCTTTGACTTGTCCCATTCTTTTGATTTTTGAGTAGTTCCCTACTTTCTGGCACTGCAAAATGTTCCAGCCTCATCTTACATTTTCCCTTCTTGGCTCTGGAATCAACCACTTCTTTATGCAGCTCTGGTTTCATTTATTGGAGAATGGTATTTAGAAGCCAAGATCTGGATGCTCGCTTGTTGCTTCTGGAGTGTCCTTGATTCTAGATACTCTTAGCAGAAAGACCTAGGAAATACAAGTATGTATCCGAACCTATGCACAAACATATCTGTATTTGTGCATCTGTCTATCTGCATATATTTATATATTAAAGCCATGATGTAGAATACATTTGATGGCTCCTTAAAAAGTTAAATAGGGATTTCTACTTGTAAGTATAGAACCCAAAGAATCAAAAATAAGGACTCGAGGGAAGCAGATGTGGCTCAATCGATAGGGCTCCCGTTTACCATATGGGAGGCCCCGGGTTCAATTCCCGGGGCCTCCTGGTGAAGGCAAGCCAGCCCGCGCGGCCGGTGAGCTGATGCAGCAGGACGACCCAACAAAGGGCGTGGTGAGCTGACGCAGCAGGACGACCCAACAAAGGGCATGGTGAGCTGATGCAGCAGGACGACCCAACAAAGGGAGACAAGCAGACACAGAAAAAAAAAAACGCACAGGAAATGGACACAGCAAGCACAAGCAGCAAGGGGGGATAAATAAATAAATAAAAATCTTAAAAAAAAAAAAAAAAAAGAATATATTGTTAAAAAAAAAAAAAAAAAAAGACTCGAACAGGTATTTGTACACCAGTGTTAATAGCAATATTACTCACAATAGCCAAAAGACAGAAACAACCAATGTGTCTGTCAGCAGAGGAATGGATAAGCAAAATGTGGCATATCCATACAATGGAATATTATTTGGCCATGAAAAGGACTGTTCGGATACATGGTACAACATGGATGAACCTTGAAAACATTATATACTAAGTAAAAGAAACCAGAAATTGTATGATACCATTTATATGAAATCCCTGGAAAAGGCAAATGCATAGAGGCAAAAAGTAGATTTTGGAGGCTACTAGGAGCTGGAAGGAGGAAGAATGGGGAAGATATATGCTTAATGGGTACAGAGATTCTATTTGGGATGAAGAAAAATTTGGATGGTGGTGATGGTTGACTAACACAGTGAATGTAACTATTGCCACGGAATTGTATGCTTAAAAATGGTTAAAATGACAAATTTTATGTTACATATATATAACAATAAAAATTTAAAATAAAGAGGGGGTAGTAATAAAGTATAAATTTTTTTTTAAAAAAATGGAAACATGAGTTCATTTTGAGCTCTCCTGATTCCAGTCCAATTCCATGTGGCTCGTTTTAGCGTTCCCTCTAGGAAATTATATATAAATATTTTAAAGTTTCCCAGGTTTTTATGATTAATCAGACTTGGGAGCAATGGCTTTTGGTTGTATAATCTGTTAGGCACAATGTGTATTAAAAGACTCTGTGACTTGTTAAGTATTCTTCATTAATAAAAAGTCTCTTTGATGAACCATCATCGTTTTATCTATGTGGATCAGTCATTGTTTCTTAATATATCAAAAGGAGTTTTTATGTCACTTCTAGCCCTTGTAACAGAGAGCTCAGCATCCTAGAAAAATAAATCACCTATTTTTGTAGTGGGTGAAAAAGTGGTCCATTTTCACAGCCAATCTTCTTATAAAATGTTGTCAGAGAAATTGAGCACACTTGAAGAAATATTTATTGGTTTAACTTCTGTTGCTGAGAAAATGAGTCTTCTGGTACTCTGTTGAGTGCAAGGAAGATGAAACTATTGTTACCAGCCATTTTCCTTGAAGGCTCTGCTCTATAGGATTATAACATTGGGTATTTTCACCTAAGTAAACTGACTAATAGAAATTTGACAACCTGATTTGTTCTCTTTCACTCTGTTTTCTGTAATAATCTGTATGATCATTGTCACAGTCAGCCACTTCCTCTGCCTCAGCTGACTTCCCCACACTGACTTCCTTTGACAGACCAACAGTCTCTCTTTACCACAAGCTGCTGCTGGTCTGCTCAGTGTTCTTCAGAAAGTTAATTTGTTCTCACAGATATATTTTTAGATTTACCCATCTTGAGGCAGGTGTTGTTCTTAATTGTCACTCCCTTAGACTAAATTTATGCAGGTTTTCTCTGTAAGGGCCTCCTCAGCACCTGGAGAAGAGCCTTGGTTTCTGAATATCTGAGCATTCCTTACAGAATGTTGGACTTAGTCTCCACAGTCTGCTTTTATTTTATTATTACTTTTTAATGTATGATTATTTCTTCTCCTTCATATGCCTCTTGAATTGCACTATCATTCAAGTGGGGAACAAAACCCCACAAAATACTGTGCATATTCCTCCCATCCCTGGCTGATTCTATTCTTTAGATCTTGCATCCATCCATTCATTCATTGATGCATTCTTTGATGATAAAATACTCATGAAGAACCTACTGTGGTTGGGCACTGTGGTAGGCTTTGAGAACAGTGAAACATACGGCACTCTACCAGAAGTTACAGTTTGGAGGTGAGATAAACAAATAAGCAATCACAGTGCAGTGTGCTGAAGTGCTGTGGCAGCAAGACGGCAGGATACCATGGCTGCACAGCCATGGACTACTTCTTGCCACCACCTACTTCCTTCTCAGCCACCACACCCTGGCAGTGCCCCTCCTGTCTTTCTGTGCCTCTTTTCCATTGTGCTCTGCAAGCTCACAATCTGTTGTGGACATACTTTCTTATTTGATTGCATTTCTTCCTCATCCAGCAAGGGTCTAAAACAACCTTTCTCTGCTTATAAAATATTAGATCAACAGCCATGCCAATAGACAATGGATTGAGAAGAAAATTGATGTTGAATTTTAAAGAACTGTCCTGAAAATCATTGGGCCAGTAACAGGGGTGGAGGGTGAAGGGTTGGTGGTTTTTAAAGGTGAAATAGATGATGCTTAAAGTCCCTCCTTTACTTGTCCATGCTGAGAAGCACAGGCAAATAATTGAGAAAAGATTGGGATTCACCACTTGAGAGATAAGATATATTGCAGTAGTGGCAAAATGTCTTCCCTTTTTTTGAACCTTACTCAGGCCAAGATAATTGGTTATCTACTTTGTATGGTGAGATCATCAAAGAGACGTGAACCCAGTGAGCAAGAAATCTGTGTGAACATTCTATACTTCGTTAAATAAAATATATTGTGACAGATTCAGAAACTGAATCTACCAATTTATTAGCCGTGACAACTAAGCTTAAGGACAGCTTCATGTCATTTCATTAAAGAAAGAAATGCCTAAGTTCAGTAGAAGAAAGCTTTCTCTGGATTATATTTGAGGTATTTTCTTGCTAATTTTACCAGAGTGTTTTCGGAGGGCTTCTGATAGCTTTTTATAAAGTCAGAACAAGTGTCAGCCCATTTGTACTACTCTAAGTCCTTTTCTTTCAGACATCAGAAATGACACTGAGGGAAGCGGATGTGGCTCAGGTGACTGAGCTCCCGCCTACCACTTGAGAGGTCCGTGGCTTGGTTCCGGGTGCCTCCTAAAGAAGACAGCGAGCTGGCATGACGGGCAGATGTGGCAAGCTGACACGAGATGACACAAAAAGAAGAAAAACATAATAATGAGAGACACAACAAAGCAGGGAGCAGAGGTTCCTGGTGCCTCCTAAAGAAAAAAAAAAAAGAACGACACTGAATGACCCAAGCAAAGAAATTTATGGCTGGCTCCCTATTTCAGAGAAATGCTGAAAGGGTAAGAGCCAGGGTTGCTCTGGTGTCTCTATGATCAGACACGGGGGATCTTTGGCATTCCCTTCCAGTGTTAGTTCCAACACTTGCTGGTCTCTTTGGTTCAACTTAAACATTTCAGAAATATCTAAAGATATGTTGGGAAGCGGCTGTGGCTCAATCGGTGGGGCTCCCGTTTACCATATGGGAGGCCCCGGGTTCGGTTCCCGAGGCCTCCTGGTGAGGGCAGGCCCGCCCGCACGGCGTGGTTGGCTGACCCGGCGAGCACAGGCAGCAAGGGGGGGATAAGTGAATAAATAAATAAAATCTTAAAAAAAAAAAAATTAAATAAATAAAGATATGCCTTCCTATGCCTGTGAATCTGCTGCTGCCAAGGGCTGGCTGCCATGCTTTAGACATGGCCACTAGAGGCTCACTCTGTGTTTTGGGGTCCCTCTGAGAGACAGAATCATTGTGGGCCAGGTAGCCCTCTTTCTGCTTTCTGGTCCAGCCATTGCATCACGTGTCTGTTCAAACTCCGTAACAGGACTCTTGAGACACAAAAAGATAAAAATGCCCTCCTATAACTTATGTATCCCAAGGGTTGCGTATTGGGGATGTAATTAGGGAAAGAACCCCTAGGAAAGCAGTTTTCCCAGACCAGAATTTTATAAATCAGTCGGAACCACCGCCAGTCCTCTTGAGTTCAAGTCTCATAAAATGATCCATCAGCCAATTTGTTCATTAAAATGTCTAAAATTAAAGGTTTGTCGCGTTTGGATGAGACATCAGAGGATGCGGTATATAAGCCAACCTGTTGATAACTTGGTCTTTTCCACAAGCTTACTCAGGATTGGGAGGATAAAGTCCTTGAAATTGAAAATAGAGTTATTTCCCAAACCCGATGTCCATCAGAACCATAGGAAACAAATTCTTAAGTCCCTACCTCCAGTTTTTTGTAGAGTAGATCTGGATTGGGACACAGAAACCTACATTCTTCTTTTTTTAAATGTAGTTAAAGGAATATATGTTCTTAACCACCAAAACTTGTTTCTATTGGAAACAATCCAAGTACCACTCTGAGAAATACTGAGCTAGAATGTAGTCCTTCCCAGTTCTCTTCACTTACCAGGGAAAAAGAAGTTGGTCACTGACTATGCCTTTAAACAGTGGAAGTCAAGAGATTGTTCTTCTTTAGAGAGACAGAGCTCATACATACAGTAGAACTCCAAATCCCCCAAAGAATACCTTGTCCCCAGCTAACTCCTCTGTATGTCTTTGAAGGAAGATAGGCAGTGTTGGAAGACTTGGGATATTCAGGAAGTTTGCTGGGAGACGCTGGGTTTGAGCTCACAGATTCTGAATGTAGGGGCTGAACAGTCCTAGAAATGGAGGAGAGCTCTGCTCCAACAGCCACCCTGCCCTGCGGGGCAGACGGACACCTACCATGTTCCCGAGGAGAACTGTGCGCTCCTGTTCTACGTGGTTCTGGGAGCAGTGGTTTTTGGATGGGCAGCTGTCAGCGTTTACTCAAGGATGGTGTTAGCTTCAAGAAGCTCAGATGGGTCTCAAGAGCCATCCTTTTGTGGTGCTTCTGGAGGAGGGCCCATGGAGGGAAGGAGTATTCTCTTGGTGCTTCTGCTGCTTCCTGTTCCTTATTTATAGAAGGAGAATTAAAAGGTACCTATTATAAAATCAGAAGAATTTAAATAAATACATTGGCATTCTGCTATAAAAATTATTACAATTATAATTGTAAGGCAATTATTTGAATTTAAATGGCCAACAGCAGCTTTTTCTAGGAAGGCTGGGGTTCTCCCTCAAGGCTTTGCATTTACTGTCTGGCTTTCCTTGCTGATTATTACAGATTGCACTGTCTTATAGTTAGCTTTCTCTTGTGTCTAGCTAAATTGTAGCCTCCTTTAATTTTTTGTGATCCCCATAGCATCTGCTGGGTATTCTATAAATGTTTTATAAAATGTCTAAAGTTAAGCATCTCCCCCCACCCTCCCCAACCCCCAGGATGTGGGCAAGCCCCTGGGGAGCTTTCTCCCCCTGACCTCCCAGGTCTAGGGGGAAACTTGGAGTAGATGCTGTTGTGTATGCCATTGCTCCCAGTCGTCACCCACTTTCTGGAAAAACTGATGTCTGATCACCTCTAGGTGACTCTGGACCTTTGGAGAAAAACTATAGGACTAAATACAAGCCCAGGAATGTATTTCTGTACTCTTGAGTTCAGCGCTCAGATCCCTGGTCCCGAGGGACAACCACTGACCTTGATAGCCCCAGGATTTAATCCACAAGTGGAAAGCCCTGGAGAAAGCTGAGTTGCAGAAGTTCTGGGTTCTAGTAAATAGTAATGGAAACTAAATGCCTTTGTCTCATTTCAAAGGTAAAACGAAATTAATAATGCCTGCCTTGCATAACCTACATTCTCTTTTTGAAGATTAAATGAGGTGTATTTAGGAAAGTTCTTGAAAATATTAAGTGTTAATCAAATGCAGAATATAATCTTGGGTGACCTGGAGGAGTTTGGTGCAGGAACAGGTGTAAGCTGGAATTTTAACCAGGTAACAGTATGCTGTTTTCCCAAAGTATCCAGGAGTCTCTTCCCTCATGAGCACATTCCTCACATCTGTGAGCAGAAGGCTCAACTGAGTGGCCGTTTCTTTGATGAAAGCTGTTTCCCTCTGCCCACAAGCCACACACTCCCCACCTCACCTTACATGATGATGTTCCCAGGAACTGCTGTCCATTAGGGTTAGTGGTAGTGGTGTGAGGAGACGTGGGAGGGTATGGCTTCTTTGAACTCTAATAATTTCAGTTTTATGTGCCATGTAGCATTTGGAAAGCAGCCCACTTGCAGCAAGAAGTCTGGGTGTCTGTCACTCACGGTTACGGTACAGGGCATAGGCTCTAGAATCAGGCTTGAGTTTGAATATGGGCTTTACAACCTTGGGTACCTCTGAACTTCAGTTTCCTTATATAGACAGGAATGATGTTAATGTCAGACTCACAGGTAGTTGTGACGATTACATGAAGTAATGGACAGGTTAGCCCAGCCCTTGGCACGTGATGGATGTGTAGCAACTGTAGTTGTTGGTTAATAGTATACTAACTAGTAGTACTAGTATTGAATAGGCTGATGAATATAAGCTTTAAAAAACTTAGGAAATAGATTTTATTTCAGACATATACATGTGTGTGGTTTAGAATATGTTTTTGTATTGATAATTTGTAAATTATCATTGTATTTTAAGTATCTCTGGCTACTCTCTTCCTTCTCAAAAGTTATTTTGATTGAACATATCACCCTAAAATAATTTAGGGCAGTTTTTGTAAGGGTGGGGCCTGTGTTTGAACCTATTTACTGATGCTTTCCATTTGTAAATCTGTCACATGGTTTAATGACTTAGTTTCTTTGATGCTCAGAGAAGGATACTAAGCAGGTCTGTAAACTTGGTGGATAATTTACTCTTAAATGCTTCCCATTTATTCCAGGCACTCTAGCGCATGTCCTTTTCTATTTTAAAATACTTGATAAGGAAAATCTGAAAGTGGGTACTGTTGAATTTCTTGCATGAAGGGTGATTTGGTCTATTGAATTTTATGTGTGAAAGAAAGTATTTTAGTTGCTTTATTTATTCTACTGAGTCTTCCTATTTTTAGTTTAGTAATCAATAAGTATCTTCCTTCTTTCAATTCAGAGTTTGGGAACTCCTAACATTTAATCCAGCCCATGGGATATGTACCTAGACATAAACTCATATGTCTGTTCATCAGTCATGTTGTATCTGGACCATTGTGTCTAGTTTTGGATATCCCATTTAAAGAAAGACAGAAAATTCCCTAGTTTGTCGTAACAGTGAAAGTAAGCCCCTGTCATTCCAGATATTTTAAGAAACAAGAATGCTTAGCCCAGAAGAGATGAGACCTAGTTGCAGGTGTATGGTAAACTCTTGTTGTGTAGCAGTGTCATTTAGAAGGGGCTGCTGCATATTCAGTGTGATTTCTAGTGGCCAAGTAGTGAGTCTCCATCAACTGAAAGTATCCCCAACCTGAAAATGGGTGTAGCTTGTACCTTTCAAAGGCTCAATGTCATCATCTTTAAAGTAGAAATAAAAATACCTACCTATAACATGGGTCTGAGATGGTAGTGCATGTGGAAGCTTAAGAATTTGATGTACATAGCAAGCTCTCAAAATAAATAAATAAATAAATAAATAAATAAATAAGCTGCTGCTGTGATTATTAACATTACCATATTTCAGAGATGTTTTAGAAGCAATTCTGGTATTTATTTTAGAAGGCTGTGCCAAATGAATCAATAAATGCATTTTTATATTTGTATTTATACTTCTGGACCTCTAGATAGGAGCCTGCTCTATGAAAATCCTTCAGTTTCATGTTTCTCATCTTTATGTCAGTTTAGCTTTCTGCTTATGTATTCTGTCATTGCTTTTTCTCTGTAGATTTTCATGTTTCTTTCTGCATCATTGTCTCTGCCACTCTCTTCCCAATTTCATTTTTCCCTCTTCCATTTTTCTCTCATCCTTACCTATAAAATATGAATAGTTTACAGTGTATAATATTGCTGTACTTTTTAAAATTTTGTTTTATTTCAAAAACTAGTGTCTCTGGCTGGAGTTATGCCCCTGATGTATGGCTGTATGACTGTGCAGTTATATTACATTGTATATTTTCTGCTCCTGATTCAGAGTTGGGCTTTCCCAGAGCGTTGGCCTGAACAGGCTGGTGTCAAAGGCTGCCTTTCTTCTTGTGTGGGCATTATTGGGGCTGGGCTGGGCTGGGCTGGGCGTGTGGGCTAAGTTCTCCTGCTTGCAGTTCTGCTTAAAGAGGAAGCTGTTTAGCATATCCCCTCTTACTTGTGATGATCAACTGCTAGTCTCCTAGACACGACTCTGAGGCCTCTGCCTCCAGCCTTGTTGGGGTCACCCTCCTTACCAGGGCTGCTGTTTGTCATCCTAGGAGATGGTACATGTTTGAGACACCGGGCCTCCCTCCACTTTTGTTTTCCCAGCCTTCATAATATAGCAGAATTGTTTATATCTGCTAAGAGAAAACTAGGCATTTGATAGCCTGTATTTTTTTACATTTAGCACCCAGCACTTGCACAATAGTTTTTCTTGTACACCAGCACATTTCTTGACCATGGTAATTAAAATCATCTTGAATAGATGTCGTTGCACTTAATTATGGATTTTATACTCTAGGTGATGTAAGCTTGTTGCACGTTTATGTTTTCAGTTTCTTTTTAAGAAAAGGCCTCTATAATTATAATTTTAAAGAAAAATTCTTGTTACAAAATTCAATTTAAAATTGCTATCATCAGTCGAGCAGTAATACACAATTGACTACTGGAATAATATTTAATTAATTTACATGCAAAAAGCCTGTCATGAACATATATTACTTATAGAATACGAAAATTCTGATGGACTGTTTTAAGTTGTCAAGAAATACTACCTGTTAAAACTGAATGAAAATGTGAACTATATTCTGTTTTTTGGAGACATTCTTAATATATAAAAATTGTACACTGTAACTCCAGAAATAAGAAATAGAAAAAGATGTTTTTTCATTTTTCCTCTAAATTGTTGCAGTGTTCTTTTATGTTATAAAATTTAATGAGATATTCAGACGGTGATTCAGTATATGAAAAGTTCAACATCATTAGCCATTAGGGAAATGCAAATTAAAACCACAGTCACCTCACATCTATCAGAATGGCTAAAATAAAAAATAGTGACACATCAGATGCTGGCAAGGATGTGGAGAAACTGGATCACTCATACATTGCTGAAAATGGTACAGCCCCTTAGGAAACAGATTGTCATTGTCTTAAAAAAAGAAAAAAAACTAAGCATGTGCCTCCCATACAACACTGCAGTTGTACTCCTGGGCATTATCCCAGAAAAAATGGAAACTTATGTTCATGCAAAAACCTAACCATGGATGTAGCAGCTTTATTGATAATCGCCAAAAACTGGAAACAGCCCATCTGTCCCTCAGTAGATGAATCGTTAAACTGTGGTACATCCTTGCCATGGAACACTATTCCAAAATAAATTGGAACAAACTGCTGGCGCCACAACCTGAATGTAGTTCTAGGGAATTCCACTGAGTGAGAAAACTAGCCTTAAAAGGCCACATGCTGTTTGATTCTATTTATATAATTTTTTTGTAATGGCAAAATTATAGATACGGAGGATAGATTTAGTGTTTGTCAAGGATTAAGAAAGGGAGGTGGGTGGGAGGGACACGGGTGTGATGGTAGATGAGGCATCCTTTGGTAATAGAACCCTTCTCCAGCTACATCATCAGCATCCCTGTTGTGATGTTACTAGTGGGGGGACCACTGGAAAGGGGAACACATGGAATGTCTCTGTATTGTTTCTTACAACTGCATCTAAACCTACAATTATCTTTAAAAGTTTAAGAAAATTTAATGAGATGTTATATGAACTGTTCTGATGAAACACTGTTTTCTTCCCACACATTTCTTATTTTTTTCAATTGAGGTACTTCACTGCCAAGCCTTATTTTTTATTTGGTAGAAAACCTGTGGCCACTTGTAACCTTATGGATCTTTGACTCTTTCAACCTCCTCTGAGATTGCTAGAACTTTTTCATAGATTCTTAATCTGTATTTTTAAAGATCTCTATATTTCCCCATCACCATAAAATGGCTTTTAGCGATATATTTGATAGTATATTTCTAACTGTTCATGGTGTTGGTTTTTTCCCTTCACAAATGAGTACACAGATGATTATCCAGTGAAACATTGAACATCCAGTGCAACCAAAGATTTGTTGCCTAATCATTTTCGTCCTTGTCTCAATTTTATACTTGGCCACTTATTTTTATGGGATAAAGGCAAAACAATATTTAAATAAACTCACAGATGAAGCACTGCTGTACAAATGTGGTAACATTTCCAAAATAAACTATTGATTGGCAGGTGGAATCCTCATACGATAGCTTGAAAAGTCTAGGGGTGTTGATGTCCAAATAAATAAATGATATTTGGTGGTGTATTGGATCATTGTAAATGAAATTTGACAATCTTAGAACTACAGGGGGACTTTTTAAAAAATTACTTGAAGAGTTTGAGGGGAAGGGGAGCAGGAGACTTCTCACTGGTCCTCAAAGTATACCACTTACCACATGGTGGGTACCCCATCCTGTGGGCAGATAAAGCCAGCCCTAGCTTCAGCCACAGAGGTTTTGGGGTCACAAAGAAAGCAGGAAGCTTTCCTTGAAAAGCCTTTCCTCCCTGCAGCCATGGTCCGATATGCTCACCTCCTTCTTTGCCCCTTTCTGAACTTTGTGAAACATGAATATACGTTCCAATGAATTGTGTCAAAACACTGAAGACATTTTCCAAAGAAATATTAATAGTATGATAATTGGATTAGACCCAAGCTTCTCACAAGACTTTATTTAATTCAGTCTGGCATGTATGTTGAACCTTAATACTGAAGAGAACCCAGGCCTCATTTGTTACATTGCTTCTGTTGGGAGATGAATTTCAAATTTCTCCTGGGGGTGACCATTTGTTCTGCTTTAGCTGCTGTGGCCAGAGTGGATGAAATAGTGGTTGTGGGCAGGAGGGCGGTGGTGGTGGAGGTGTGGGGAATTTGAAGTTCTGGCAGGTTGTGAACTTTGGAGGGAAACCCCTAACGGCAGGCAGCCCTGTCTTTGATGAGAGGAAGAGCACTTGAGCATGTCTCAGGCCCTGGCTGGGACCGCCTCTCAGATAGGACAAGCTGGGATTGTCCATGTGTGAAAATGTGTAAAAACCGTGGCAAGCATGAGAGATTAGGTTCAAAATTAGCAGAGTGAGTAACAGTATGAAATCTGGCATACAAATGAGTGGTGTATTTATTTTAATCACTGCTGTTATTTCTTTGTCATGTCATTAGAGTAATAAATTTGATGTTAGCATCTCATCCATTTTTTTTTTCTTGTCTTTTGTAGTCTCAAACCATGAATTATGTGGGCCAGCTGGCTGGGCAGGTGATTGTCACTATGAAGGAACTTTACAAGGGCATCAACCAAGCCACCTTGTCTGGGTGCATCGACGTCATTGTGGTCCGGCAGCAGGATGGCACCTATCAGTGTTCGCCTTTTCACGTCCGCTTTGGGAAGCTGGGGGTCCTGAGATCTAAGGAGAAAGTGGTAAGTGCAGTGCATTGCCCGTTCTCAGGGTGGTGGCGGGTTAGGTGGCGTCAGTGAGGGAGTAGTCAGGGTGTGCTGCTGGACTGTCTTCTTTCTGAGAACTTGTATGATGGTGTAGACGGGGTATGAGAAATCAACCTAATGTTTTGGTTTTGAACCCAAACTAAAGGAATTCTCTCCAAGGGAAAAAGAGACTGAAGATAATTTTGATCATCCATATATTACAACTGAGAAGATCAAAACAGAGAGGCTGTAAATGGGGCTGTTAGATGTATTTAGAAGGAAAAAGGTTTCTTTAACTTAACTGTACTTTAAAATATTTAGGATAATCTTTCCATACTAATTGTGACTAGAATAGGCTGATGTAATCAAGAGTATATGAGATTTGTTGAACTAAATTAATTAATGCCTCATTTTGTTTGTTTTATAGTGCTAGAACCTCTCAAGTGTAATCTAAATTTTTTGATACCAAGGCTTATCCTTAAATCTGACTCTGAAATACTAAGCCACAGGCCATAGGCTGGTTGGCTTTAATTTGTTTTAGAAAAGATTCATTCAGAAAGGAGGTATTTGTGTGGTTTTTCTTACATCCGCCTCCCTTTAGGTTATGGAGTAATTGGAAGGTTTCTCAGTACATCTGAGGTCAATTAAGTTAGAAAACTGAGCTAGGATTAAAATTTTGCAGGTACATGGTATTTTCCTTTCTACTCTTGCCCCACAGTATCTACCTGAATAATGTAAGGAGATTGTGTCAAGATTTTAAAGCACAATGAGAGAGCCATATAATTTTTTATTGCAGATCTAAAAATGTGTGTTAGAGGATCACTGGCCTAAGTTGAAAACATCAGCAATTTTCAGCTTTTTGCTATTTTGCATAGCAGATCTCATTCTTAAAATAGAAATTTCTCTCTGCTTTAATTAAACTCCTTATTTTGAAAGTGAAAGGAAAGGTTTATGGTTTCACAAAACTATATACTCTTTTTTTTCTTCTTTTTCAGACAAAGCATAATCTCATTTCTAGGAGGCTTTACAAAATTAGTTATCAACTGGAGAGCCTTGTTTCAGGGAGGCAGGGTTTGTGTGGTCTGGCCCGTTTAGAGTGCTATTGAACCACAGAGCTAGCCTTTGGAAACCAAAAGCGGTTGCAATTTACTTATTGACTGGGGTCGGATGTAGCTCAAATGGAGGGACCCGGGTTCGATTCCCGGACCTCCCGGTAAAAAAAAAAAAAAAAAAATTTACTTATTGACTTAGAACCTTTCTTTTGCAAAACAAGTGTCATTTTGCTACAATTCAGCTTCTCTAGATTTTTTTTCCCTCCCCTTTCTGGTAATACTAGTCTATAGTACTTTCAGACCGTCTGTTTTAGGGGAATGAGTAGACTATTTTTGCACTAAAATTTCCCATTAGTTCAGGGAACTATACATAAAACCGCTTACAAGGCATTATTTCTTTGTTGTGATCTGCATTTTAGAACAGCAGATAGGATAGGTCTTCTGGCCTCTCAAAATGGAAACTGCAAGGTTTTTATATATATATATATATATATATATATATTTTTTTAAGTGCTTCTGCATTTGTAAATGGTGACTGAGCAGATAAGAGTCCTCTTTCTGCTTGCAGCATGCCTCTGATTAAAAACTAATACAATTTCTGTACAAGGCTGTAGAAACCAGTGTGTTAAATATCTTGTCAGACCCTTAAATTTTTAGTAAGAGTTCATCCATGAGACACAGGAAAAGGGAAAATTTCTTCTTCTTTCCCACTACCTTCCTAGTTTTCCCAGAAACCCCAGGGACTTGTTTTAGAGGAAATTTGGCTGTTTGGTTTACCAAAACACAATTTTAAATCGAAACCCTGATTACACTGAAATATCCTGGCAATTTCACATAAACTATTTTTCTTAATTTAGTTTGGTTTGGCTTAGAGAAAGATTTTAAACTGTGACCCCAGATTTTCATTTATGGTAGACCTAGGAAGTGGACTTGATGAACATAATTAACCACCTTAGAACCATTCAGAGAGATTCAGTATGCTGTTTTTCCACTGCCATTAGTATGTTTTTGTTGGATACAACACTTAATAAAGTAAATTTCATAACTCAGGAGTTTAATTTCAGAAGATAAGCCTGCACTTGATATTTTTAAATAAGAATTTTGTTGATTTAACACAAAACTGATGATTTGATTACTTATCCTAGATAAATAACTCAATCTGTTAGTAAAGACTTTTTCCATCACAGATGATAAAACCCCACCTCACTCTGGCTTAAGCTAAGAAGGAATTTATGGGTTTGAGTAACTAAAGTCCAGGGACATTTGATTTAGGCAGAGCTGTATTTAGAGACTTTAATGGTATTATCAGAAATTTCCTCCTCCCCAACTCTGCTTCCCTTTCTGTTAGTTCTCTCTAATCCAAGGTGATACCCACACTTCCTATTTACTCAGCAACCCCACAGAAAGAGCTGCTCCTTCCTATGGGAATACTAATGTTCAGACTTCCTGTCTGACTTGGGTCAAATAATCATCCCAGGGACCAGTCACTGTATCTAGGGGAGGAATATATTGATTGGCCCAGCTTGGCCATCAGGCCCCACCTCTACTCCCTGGAGCAACACCTGTAATACATGGGCTGATATGAAGGATGGATACATCCCCAACAAGACACAGGAGATGTTCTCACCCAAAGAATGGCAGGCCAAAACCAATATCTGCTACGTCCAGGATTTTTCAGGGTAAATCACTTCTATTTCAATATCTCAGCCATGTATGCTGAGCAAGATTAAACCACAGTGTAGGAAGTATGACCAATATGGGATTGAGTGGTTGTTTTAGATAGAAGTTTACTTGAATTTAATGCATCAAAATGAGTGCCCTTCTCTTTAAACAAATCACCTTGGGAAGCATTTATTCCAACTTGGTGCTATCTCTTGAAATATTTTTGGACTATTTTTCCTTTGTTTCCTAAAGAGCTCATGGCATAATCTTTTTTAAGTATCCTCAATATTAGCACAGTTTTATGTTAGATTTAATTTTGGAAAGAATTAAACTCCTGTCAAAGTGAAGTCAAGAGAATAAAGTAATGGTATTCATATTGATAAAGTTGTATTTGGTTCCTAAAAAATGTGACTATAAGGTAAATGGCTAATTTTCCTAAGATGCTTTATAAACAGACTGAAAGGGGTCGGATGTAGCTCAACTGGTTGGGCGTCCGTCTCCCATATGGAGGGACCCGGGTTCGATTCCCAGGACCTCCCGGTAAAAAAAAAAATAAAAATAAAAAATAAACAGACTGAAATTACATCCTAAAGAAGCGTGATTCCCTTTTTCCACTTATATTAGATAAAAGAATAGCCACCAAAGATGAAAATTTTGAAGGATCATTTTTGTTTGAATCTGTTATACTTTTTT
Organism: Tolypeutes matacus; assembly: GCA_026826555.1. Classification (NCBI taxonomy): domain Eukaryota; kingdom Metazoa; phylum Chordata; class Mammalia; order Cingulata; family Chlamyphoridae; genus Tolypeutes; species Tolypeutes matacus. The sequence continues at coordinate 9,112,292 of JAKSZT010053813.1, forward strand.
ATTAAAGATAAAATAACTTTATTTCATTTTCATTGTTTAATTTAAACCTAAACAAAAAGTTGATAAATCAACAAGCAAAAATGATTAGTTACATTATTTATCCAACTTCTAGTTGAATAGACTTTATTAAATAATTTAAGTCATCTGATGAAACCTAAACTTTGGGATTATGGGGCTAATTTTGTTTTTCCCTACCTACTTGCCTATAGCCAGGGGGGAAAGTTTTCTTTCTTTTTTCAGTTCTCACTTAACTTTTTAAGTTAGAAAACAGTCTTCCTTCCTGTGATGGTGGAAGAAGCTGCTATTGTTGCACATGCTTGAGGAATTTTATATGACTATAGATCTTTGGTGACTTCTACCTGTTTATTATGAAAAAAAATTTTTTTAACTTATCTGAAAGTATATTTTTCCTTAGCTCAGGATTTTATTGCAGTACTTGGTTTTAGAAGACTTGGAGGTTTCATGTCTCACTAATATAATGCATTAAATAGGCTGACTAGAAAATGGGTTAGGGTTAATGTTTGTCCCATGGAAATGGATTTATTCAACTTTTTCTTTAAAAAAAAAAAATGAAAATAAGGTTATGTTGTTTTTCAGTAAGCATTTTGATAAAATATGTCAACTAAAATCTTTTTTTTTTTTTTAAATGTGGTGATACTCATTCCTTCTGGCTCAGAGAAGACAGAGCTGCCTTCAGTGACCAGGCCTGAACTAGCGCTCAGCCTCTGGTCTGAAGGGATAATTGGTCTTCACTGGGCAAAGCCCAGCTGACTGCAGTTTGTTTCCCTCCAAGGGCCATGCGAAGCACATTTAGATTAAAGACTGTTCTATTTCCCATCTGCATATCTCCTGAACAGTTTAAAAATTTATCTGTAAGAGTTTTGAAAAGTTGATGTTCATTTATTATCATAATGTTTTAAAAAGTATTTATGCACAACTTACAGATAAACAACAGCGTTGTTTTGAAAGTGATGTGGTACTTAATATTATATACAGACATTACTCACTTTACCATGGTAGTATGGACTGTAAAAATGACCATGTAAGCTGCAAGAAACTATGCAAAGCAAGTGTAATAATCAGTTTTAAATTTATTACTGTCAGTTATAAATGTATAAGAAAAATTTTAATTTTAAAAATAGTAAAACTAGTATTTATTTGTTTACTGCCATTTTAAAACATTAGAAACATTGAGAATGAAAGTGTATTCAAGACTTAGAAGGCTAGAGTGAAAAAAGACAATATGGTATTGATGAAAGAATAGACAAAAAGATTGAGGGAACAGAATTACAGAGCCCAGAAATAGTCACATAAATATAGTCAACTGATCTCTGACAAAGGAGCAAAAAGCATTTTAATGGAGAACAGATAGTCTTTTTAACAAATGATGCTGTAACAACTGGACATCCACATGTAAAAAAAAAAGTTCTCGACACAGGGTTTACATCTTTCCTAAAAATCAACTCAAAATGGTTCATAGGCCTAAATGTAAATCCAAAACTATTAGAATATCGCATAGGAGAAAATCTAGGTGACCTTGGAGTTGACAATGACTTCTTAGAAACAGCCCCAAGAGCACAAGCAATGAAAGAAAAAACTGGTAAGTTGGACTTCATTAAAATAAAAAACTTCTGCCTATGAAGGGCACTGTTAAGAGAATGAAAGGCAAGCCGGAGACTGGAAGAAAACATTTGCAAAACACATATCTGGCAAAGGACTTGTATCCAAAATATGCAAAGAACTCAGCAGTAAACAAATATCCCAATTTAAAAATGGATAAAAAAATAACTGAACGTATACCTCAGCAAAGATAATAGACAGATGGCAATAAGCATATAAAAAGATGTTCAACATCATGTGTCATTAGGAAATTGCACATTAAAACAGCAGTGAGGTACCATTACATTCCTATTAGGTTGGCTAAAATCCAAAACACAGACACCGCCAAATGCTGACAGGGATGTGGAACAAGAGGAACTCCCATTCATTGTTGGTGCAGCCACTTTTAGAAGACATTTTGGCAGTTTCTTACAAAGCTAAACTTAGGCTTACCATATGTAGCAGTTAGATATTATTTATGAATTCCAAAATGAAGGATTGTGTTTATAACCTGGTCTGTGAGCCCCTTTGATTGTATTAGATTGACCTGAGATGTCTTTGATTAAATTATGTTAAGATTAGGGCTTTGATTTGACCACGTCAGTAGGGCATAACTCAGGTTGAGTCCCCACCCCCTTGGTGGGCTGATATAAATGGACACTCAATCAAGAAGTCACAGGAAGAGAGAAAGTGCTCTGTAGACATGGAAGAGGAGAGAAATTTGATCCAGTGGCCATGGGAAGAGAGATGAGCCATTTGCCTGGTAGTTTGCAGCTGAATAACCAAGGAAGCCTGGAAAGAAACAAGCCCTATGCCAGCCTGTAGCTGAGAAAGAGGAAGGCTGAACTTTTGCAGAGATCAGCAACCATCTTGCTTCAACATGTGGCAACTGACTTTGGAGAGAAAGCAACCTTGAGCTGGACTCTTTAGGGCCTTGTAACTGTAAGCTTTTACCCCAAATAAATACCCTTTATAAAAGCCAACAGATTTCTGGTACTTTGCATCAAACTTTGCACATCCATACAATGAGATTTTATTCAGCAATAAAAAGAAATGAGCTATCAAGCCATGAAAAAACATGGAGGAGCCTTAAATACATATTACTAAGTGAAAGAAGCCATCTGAAAAGCCTAGATACTATATGATTCCAACTATAAAAAAGCAAAACTATATAAAGACTGAAAATATCAGTGGTTGTTGTGAGTTATGGGAGGGCGAGGGAGGTGGAGGGAAGGGATGCATAGATGGAGCTCAGTGCCTCTTTAGGGCAGTGAAACTATTCTGTATGATCCCATAATGGTGGATACATGGTATTAGGCATTCCCCAGGACCCATAGAACTGTGCAGTACAAAGCATGAGCTCTCATGTAAACTATGGACTTTAGTTAATAATGCATCAGTATTGGTTCATCAGTTGTAAAAAAAGTACCACATAGATTCAAGATGTTCATAATAGAAGAATTTGTGTGGGGGAGATATGGTATATGGGAAGTCTGTATTTTTTTGTGCAATTTTTCTATAAGCCTAAAACTGCTCTTAAAAAAAAAAAATTTATGGCCCAGGGGTGTGGGGGGGGCAATGACTTATCAAGAGTACTTTGAATGGTACTTGGACAGTGAGTATCTTGCTAAGTTTGGATCTGCTTCCAATATTTCATTTCATCCATGGAGCTTTTTCATTGTTGTGAAATATCGGAGGTTCCTATAATGTGAACTTGTTGCCCGAGTCATTTCCTCAGGACCATCTTCATCCTTTCTGTGACAACCATGTTCCACAGATAACCCCACCTTCTGAATCCCTGTGGCTGTAGCTCTAGTCTCTCAAATGGTGGCAAGACCACCATTCCCACTGTCAGCTATTTCTTCTCTACCTCTGTTTACATTCCACTCACATTTTACTTCCAGCACTATCACTTCTAGTTTCTTTCCTGCACTTTGACTCTCTTGGCCAATTTTCTCTTCCAGTTATTCATTTTTATAAAATGTCTCATGGGTTTACCACTGGGAGACAAGGAAGCAACATGACCACATGCTCTACTACGTTTGTGTGAACTGAAGGACAAGGTGCGCAGCGACAGTCACAGGCAGAAATTGAAGAAGGGATGTGGACGATCAGTGATCATGGTGCACGTCTGTTATTTACACAGTGATTTGTGGACAGAAGCCCTTGCAGTGAAATTTGTAACATTATGCTGTTACAGTTACTACACCGGGATAACCAAAATTTGGCATATTTGTTGACAGTGACATTTCCTCTATTTTACGATAACTGGGAAATTAAATTAGAAATGTTTACATGTTATAAAAATAGGTTTTAAAGTATACTTTATTTGAAACTCTGGTTATTTTTCACCTCCAAATTTTGTTTAAGGTGTGGGATGTGCAGCAAGTAACAATGTCTCTCTGTGTCTGTAGCTCTAGGGAACTTTGACACACTTTGACTTGGGAACCCAGAAGTCAAACTGACTTTAGAAGGACCCTTAATGCTAAGTCATGCTGTTTCTCCCTTTAGATCGATATAGAAATCAATGGTGATGCCGTGGATCTTCACATGAAATTGGGTGACAATGGAGAAGCTTTCTTTGTGGAGGAGACTGAAGAGGAATATGTAAGTTCTAGTGAGTCTCACCCATTTAACACATTCTATTTGGCTGGCAGTACATGACCCCAAACAGAAATGTTCTGTCATTGTTGTTGCTTGTTATACTAACAATTATTGCTAGTTAGACAAATTTTGAAGAGCAAAGCTGTCAGAAAGGAGTTGGAGTTTCAGGGTACACCCAGCATCCAGAAGGGCTTTGGAGTTGCCCTCGTTGGATGGAAAGGCACTTCTTTTCTCTCACTTCAGTGTGCTTTCTTATTTAGGGTCTGTTATAGTTTACAGCCTGACTGGCCACATTCTGTTCTGCCTGTGTAATCAAGGTATATCTCTTCAGGGTGTGTGTGTTTGTATGCATCTGACCTTTAAACTTAGAAAACATGTTTACCATTTTGGTTAGAGACATTACAAAACCTAACCTTGAATGGTCACTAGTTACGTCAGTTAATTTATTAAGATTGCAAGAGATTTAAATCAATTACCTTGTACCCTTTTATAGATGATTATTGCATGTTCAGCTGATTTCTACAAGAGAGTATAATTTGTCTTGCCCACCCTTCCCCCAACCCCACCAAATCTTGTGTAGGTACCATTTGAATGGTAGTAAACTGTTGTTGATTTAATGTGGACCTTTCAATTAAATTTTTTAATTCTTGGAAGGCATTGTATCTTTCTCCATAAAGCTGGGGTTCTTAAGGGGTCAACGAGCTTGAATTGAAATTCAGAAAAAACATTTTTCTTGTAGGGATGTGTTGGTGTGGGTGTGATATATTTATTAAATAATACACAGTATAGTGTGGACTTAGTAAGGGCTCCGTGGTTTTCACCTGACTGGCAAAGGGATCCATGGAACAAAAAGATTAAGAACCCCTTCATAAAAAAATAAAATCTCAGATGGCAGAAATAAATTTCTTCAAGTTATTAAGGATACAAGATTGCTTTTTTTTTTTGGTTTTGAAGATGGATTGCCAGTTTGGTGTTATAAAATTCACAAAAAAATAAACAATAGTAGAAAAGTTATTGATAGCTTGATAACTAGCTTAGCAAGATCAACTGGGAGACAGACAACTTTCTAGCCTTTTTTCCCCGTGTATGACCAAATTGACCAGATTTTCTCTAGTATAATGTGCTTCTCTTTAAAATAAAGTATTTTGTTAATTCATCCAACAAACATTTGAGTTACTACTCTATGCCACATACTGTGACTTAAACATAGCCCTTACCTTCCAGGAGTTCACAGCTTAGAGGTGGATAAAAATTGCCAAAAAAAAACCCATCTGCCTTCCTTTTATTGACTTGTTTCTCTCAAACTTTTCTCATTTAACTATATGTTATCAACATCCCTTTCAAATGAGTAGTTCTAGATCTGACACCATCCTTTTAAAAGCTGCCCAATATTCCATAGTATGGACATAACACAATATTTAACTATTCTTTTGAAATTAAATTCCATTTTGGGCCCCTACAAGCAATGCCCTTATTCATATTTCTTTTTGTTCCCTATGTTCTTGTTCTCCTCACTCCATAGGATAGACCCTTAAAAAAGGGGTTGCTAAGTACTTTGCTTTTAATAATTTGTAGCTAACCAGATTGTTTTACAAAGACATTAAAATTCCTTTAGTCCTGCTATTCAAATTTTGATGCTCAATTGTACTATATAAATGTAATTGTAATTATAAGTGCAGTCTCAACTTCTAACCACTGCTATTCTAGAAAGATCTTATATGATATTTGGTATTCTAGTTTATTATAAATATATCCATGCTGAGCCATAAGATTTAAAAAAAATTTTTTTTTTTTAATTCTTAAAGAAACTTTAGATTGCATAAATGTTACATCAAAAATATAAGGGAGGGGGATGGATGTGGCTCAAATGGTTGGGCATCCGTCTCCCATGTGGAGGGACGTGGGTTCGATCCCCGGGACCTCCCGGTAAAAAAAAAAGGGGGGGGGGATTCCCATATGCCTCACCCCCTCCCCTTCCCATACTTCCCCACATTAACAGCATCCTTCCTTAGTGTGGTACATTTCTTATAATTGATGAACACATATTGAAACATTGCTACTAACCATGGATTATAGTTTACATTATATTTTACACTTTGCACTGCACATTTTTATAGGTTTTGGCAAAGTGTATAATGGCCTGTATCCGTCATTGCAGTATTATGCAGGACAATTCCAATGTCCCAGAAATGCCCCATGTTACACCTATTCTTCCCTCCCCCTCCCCTCAGAATCTCTGGTAGCCACTGCCTATCAGTAATAGAAATTCTTCCATTGCTAGAATAATAATGTCTACTTTAGTCCAGAGTTCCATTCCCCCCTTATGTTTGTTCATTCCTCAGTCTTGAGGATTTTGGAATGGTGATACACAGTCTGTTTCTGATTGAGAAGGGGCTTAGCTCCCATGGGGTGGGTAGATAGAATTGTCTTGCTTGCAGTTGTAGATACTCTGTTTTTTAGGATGGGTGTTGTCCATCTTTTTTTTTTTTAAGATTTATTTATTTACTTTATCCATTTTAAATCCCCCCTTCCCCATTTGCTGTTTTGTGTCCATTCGCTGGACAATTCTCTGTGTCTGTTTCCTGCCATCTCTTCTCCTCCTCCTCCTCCAGTCTTCACCAGGATTCGATCCTGGAGACCTCCAATGTAGGAGAGAGGTGTTCTGCCACCTGCACCACCTCGGTTCCTGGTTTTCAGAGCTTTCAGAGGATCTCGTCTTGTCTCTCCCCTGCGTCTCCTTCCTGTTATGTCATCATCTTGCTGCATGGCTCCCGGGGCCTGGCGGCTCACCGGCACACAGAGCCTGGCAGCCCATGTGCCTTATATATATATATATATATATATATATATATATATTTTGTTTTAACGGGAGGTCCCGGGGATCGAACCCAGGTCCCTCCATATGGCAGACAGACGCCCAACCATTTGAGCCACATCTGCCCCCCATCATTTTTTGTTAGTTGTCCTGGGCAAGTCTGATGAACTGGAGAGTAGGTGTTACAACTCTTCTGAGATTCAGGCTCAATTGGCATATGAACAGACCTAAGATTTTAAGTCTCTGGGACATATATTAAATGAGTCTAGTGCTAATTATAGGTTCAAATAAAAGGGGCAGGAGAGCCAGATATAGGGAAATTATAAATGAGTCTAACTCTGTTACATTGGTGAGCATATATTTCAAAGTAAGGCTCACTGACAGGGTGCTGAATTCCTGAGATTGTCTGCCCTGCCTATAGTACCTAGATGTCTCTAGAGCCCTCAGGATCCCCACTGTTTGAGGCACTGTGTACTGTGGCAGTCAAGATCCTGCTGAGAATGAGCATAAGTGTAACCTCTGGAATGACCTCCTGACTCACTTTGAAATCTCGTAGCCATATGTTGAGTTTGGCTTAGAGATAGGCCACATTTGAGCAACAAGGAGGCTTTCAGGAGGTAACTTTTAGGCAATATGTAATACTAGGCTAAGTTGCAGTTTCACATGAAAAGGTTCATAAGTACAACTACATCAATATCACAGGGCCTGGCGTAATGGTCTGTCCTCCTTCGCTAGGCATTGCCCATGTACTCAGGGGATTCTTGCCATTCTGTTAGAGAATGTAGCAGGACTTCCCAGGATGGGAATTCAATATTCTTTTGGTTATTGCGTAAGTCTCCACCCACTGAGACAATGCCCCGTGACCACTTGAACATATTCATATGCCATAGAGGCATGCCTTAGGTACACATATCCCCTCATCACCGACACCCCACACCAGTGATCCTCCTCTGCCACAGTTGTGACCCCTTCTATTATCCAAAACCTCTCCAAAAACAAAGCCAAAAAAAAAAAGAAAATAAAGCAATAATAAAAAATAACAAATAAAATACAAAAATAGAAAATAAGTTTTTTTCATTGTCTTTTGTTACCGTAAGATCTGTTATCTTTTATGTACAATGACAATTTCTTCTGTATTCTTGCCCTGTGTTTTAATTTTTTCACTTTATCTTCAAAAAGCTTTAGATTATGGAGACGTCACATAGAAAACATAGGGGATTCCCATATACCCAAGCCTCTCCCCCGAGCCATAAGCTTTTAATTCAGAAGAAATAAATAGTAGAACCCAGGTTAGAAATAGAGAACATCACCAGAGACAGAACAACTTTCAAGGAATATAAGTAAACTTTATTTATAACATAGCCCATTGAATTGAAAGGCCCTAGAAGTCAGAGCTCACAGCCCCTCATCTGGGTGCCTCCCTAGGAGAATCAAACCAGGGGAAAGCAGAATCTTAAGCATCAGAGTTGTTCTGTAAGTGTATATTGCTGGTGAATGCAAATTTTGCTTAGGTAAACAAAACTCTTGCTTTAGGGTAACATACTTACCAAAGCCAAGTTCAAAAGCTTAATTAAAAAACAACTATGGAAACTCACACATTTTCAGGACTATCATGTAAAAATTTGAGTGGTTTAAATTATATCAAGTTAATTGATATCTCTATAAACTACATTCATATTTCCCCCTATGATAACAAAGGAATGAATCAGATGGCTAAGAATTTAATTTAGATTAACACCTAGATTGGATCATTTATTTGGTATTTGTGGTTGGGTGCGTCCTGTCTGGTCGGGGCAGGAGAGGCCTAGGCTCCTACGGGGGCTCGCAGGCGTGGAGGGCGCACGGCGGAAAGAACCACCGCGGAGACGAGGTAAGCACGCAGGTCTAATTTATTAAGGGAAGTACAGATGCTTATATAGGGTTATGGTGGCGGGAAAGGAAAACGGGGCTGGGCGTGATAGGCCGGGGGCAGTTTCTTCGCCTTATAAGGTGCGGCCTTGGCGGTGCGGCTCTTCCTGGCTGTGCAGGAAGGGGAATGGTGTGTGGGCAGGCTTTTTCTGGCTATCAGCAAGCAGATGTTGGCTGCCTGGGTGAGGCAGAGGGCAGTGCACTCGTAGATTAAGGCTGTTGGTGAAACTCAGAGTTAGGCTGCGTTGCTCAAGCCACCGTTCGTGGTATAACCACAACAGGTATTAAATTAGGAGTGTAATTATTTCTTAATATTGGGCCTTTTTTGCATCTTTAGAATTCCTAAGAGTATATTTTAAATACTTTATGGTTTGAAAATTCACTAATAGGAGAGTGGATGTAGCTCAAGTGGTTCCCATGTACGAGGTCCTGGGTCAATCCTGGTACCTCCTAAAAAAAAATTCACAAATTTTACTTGTTTCAGCTTATTATCTATTAGAACACCTTTCTCCACCCTCAGTTAATTTGGCAAAACATAAGCCTGATTTACCTTTTCTGTTGTCCTTTGGGTGTAGTGTCCTTAATCTTTGCATTCTGTTTTATCTTGTTCTTACTGTTCTTAGTACTTGTCAGAGTCCTTTTAAATCCTCCTGTGAATGCTGCTGCTGCTTTGAAATTGCCTTTACAGAAAATTTAATTGGCTCTGCTCTAATTACAGCTTTTGTGTGTTCTATGCTGGCTTAGCTTATCAGTTCCTCCACATTTATTGGATTACATGTACTAAAGTGACCTAACACCTAGCCCCGTATAACAGAGTAAAGAAAGACTGTTCTTTTTTTTTTTTAAGGATTTATTTATTTACTTACTTACTTTTATGCATTTTTGCCCCCCACCCTTTTTTTTTTTTTTTTTTTTTTTTTTGCTGTTTCTATGTCCATTCGCTGGGCAACTCTCTGTGTCCGTTTTCTTGCCCTCTCTTATCTTTCTCCTCCTGTCTTCACTGGGATTCGATCCTCAGAATCTCTGATGTGGGAGATAGGCGTCCTACCGCCTGCACCACCTTAGTTCCTGGATTTTCAGTGTGTCTCGTCTTGGCACTCCCTTGTGTCACTCTCCTACTTCAATAAATTGTTTAAAATAAATAAATAATAAAAAAATTAATTCTCTAGTGTTTGCTTATAAAAAAAAAAAAAGACTGTTCAGGTGTGAACGTGCTGGTTTAGTTGAGTTTGTCTTTCCCTTAGGGAATATGAATTTTTTTCTACCACTGTGAAAACGTAAATACTCAGAATGATTTGTTTTGACTTACTATTCAGTTTTCATGTTAACTTTTATTTCTCCATGTTCTCTTTAAGGAAAAGCTTCCCGCTTACCTTGCCACCTCACCAATTCCTACTGAAGATCAGTTCTTTACGGAAATTGATACTCCTTTGATGAAATCAGGTGGAAATGAAAGACCATCTCAGAGTTCAGACATCTCACACATCTTAGAAACGGAGACAGTTTTCACTTCAGGTTCTGTGAAAAAGAAAAAACGAAGGAGAAAAAAATGCAAGCAAGACAGTAAGAAGGAAGATCAAGCCACTTCTCCTGCTGCTGAAGATGCACTTGATGTGGATTTAAGCTCTGATGATGAAAAGGGAGCCCTGTCAGCAAGGTATAAAACTCAGTCTGCAAAGGGTCTTTCTATGCAGTTACCAGGCTGTCCACTTAGGCTATAGGTGGCACTGAGGTAAAGTGAGAAGCTGCTGTTTCTTTTACAGATGTGTATTATGAGGTTTGCATTTACTTTCTCCCCTTGACAATTTATTGTGGAATTTTGTGGAGCAGGCATTTTCTCTTCTCCTTTCTGCAACTCTGCAAAAACTGCCACCAGGCATCCTGCTGTGGTATTAAAATACCATTTGTAGCAGACTAGAGATGTGTCTTTTTTCAATCTATAAGTTTCCAGAAGTTGAATAAATCATAAGACACAAAGTAGGTCTGAATTCGTGGCTGGCCCATGGTTGAGCAGGTACGTGTGAGCACCGCATCCGTGTGCCACGCAGTAGATGCTTGTCCACTTGTATTTTTCACACAGCTGCTGAAAAGATAGTGGTGCACTACTTCCTGGGAAAATTAGTGCCCTTAAAAGCTTTTTCATGGCAGAAAAGAGAGGACATAATTTCTGTACTTAGGATTACCAAATATATACCAAGTTGTAACCTCTACACTGATCTAGTATGGTTGATTTACCAAGCTTTTGTTTTAAATGGTCAAGCCAGGAGGCAGAAATTAGTGAGTAATGTAGTATATTAATCGCTTTTTGACAAAAACATTTAACTGATTTTCTAAAAATTTTAAATCCTAACTCTAAATTCCGGAATAAAATCCTTCATTGGATAGTAATTTTTAATATATGAAAATTTTCTATTCATCTTCTTTGACTTTTCATCAGCTATCATGTTGCGGGTATTCCTTCTCATACTTCCCACACTGAGTATATTGGACTAAATTTAGCTCTGATAGAGTGCAGAATTTTCCTCTGTTGGAACTAAACAACAAAAAATGGAGACTATAGTGTAAAAGTGCTTTAGACTCAACATGTCAGTGTAAACTGCACTATACAATTGAAAAACCTTGAGTTAAACAACATCTGGATAACATTTTTTAGTCGGTATGAAAATACTATCTGGGAAGAGCTTAATTTGAACTGTTTTTTATATTCTAGAGTTATTTTTATATCATTGATTCACAAAGGATTATAAACTGAAAAAGTACTGCCATCTCTTTAAAAAGAGACCCTTCCCTTCTTTTTCTTCCTGCTTTCAAGTCTCCTAAGGGTTATTTATCCTAACTTTCCCTAAGAGAATAAACTGGGAGACTCTTTAATCTTCCATTGCTTGATTTCAAGCCTAATAACAGTATAAACAATTCCTTTACAAGTTTTTGTCTTCTTACTTAGAGTACAGTGTGTGGCTGGGCAAGACGTGTTCTTTTGAGAAATTTGCAATTCACACACATCTTATATTTTATTTGAATCAGCACTGCATTGCTCCCTTAAGTGCCTTAGTTCTGAAGATATTTTTGCTGACTAAAATTCTTTCAAGATCTACCAAAAAAGGAGATTACTTTGTATTGACCTGTGTCCTTTCTTAACATAATAGAGCAAAGTTGAGAGCTCCTGAGTAATGTGCACCTTCAACTTAGGAAGTTAAAAATTGCTAAAACATATACAAAACCTCCTACTATAATATGTAAGAGTCATTACTCTAAAGGAATTGTGTAAATGAGTGTTGTAAGTACTTTTCTAGATTGCGTACAAAGCTGCATGGACCAGTTCTGTTGGTGCACTGGTTTGATTGGCAGGTTATCTCTCTGAGCCAGACCTTGCTTGCTTGGTAACCAGGCCGTATCAGAATACACATGTAAAGTGGAGCCTGTAATGATTTTCAGGAACTCAGATGCTGCCATATTTGGAGGACCCCCCTCCCAAATCTCATTTAAGTAGGATCTGCTTAATTATGCAGCCAACAGAAATTAGGACGTTTAAAAAGAGACAAAATGTAAACAGTGTGTGGGTTCAGGTTGTATACCAGAAGAAGCTATGTGAACGGTAGACTTACTGGGCCCTTTGTAATTGTAATTGTGGAGCAGTAGCCATTGCTCAAGGGCCTTGCTTACTTATCTGTAGAATATGAACACTGAATGAACTATATGGTTTGCAGGGCTCCCTCCAGTGCAGCATCTAGATTCTAAAATCATTTGGGGTAAGATGTTTAAGATTAGAAAATATTAGCACCATGTTAAAGACAGGAAAAGACTAGTTGCTTTTGCAGTTGTGAGGTCCAGGGATTATGTGGGATCAGAGAATTTGCACCTTTCATATGTCTTACTCTTTTTGGCCCTACCACTTGGGAAAGAAATTCATTTTCTAGAGAAGCTGCCTAAAAGGTTTTTATTTTGATAAATGGGATACTACTTACACTATTTACTTTTCAAGAATCTCACTGAATAATAGAATTTAGGTTTATTGACACTTCTTGAAGGAGGCAGATCAAAAAGGAAACAGTTCTTTAAAGCAGGTTGCTGTTGCACAGAAGAAACTGGTTTGTGGAAATTTGAGAGCTTTAAACCCTACAAGACTTTGTTTAAACTGCACCTAGCAAATTTCTTTCCTTTCTAAAAACGGGTGGTCTCTCAGCACAATTGGACTTTTGATGTGAATGTAACCTTGAAGCCAAGTTTGTGTGTGTATGTATTAAAAACATTGCACCTGGGCATAAGTAGCCTTTTGAAGGGAAAGGACTTTTCAAATTGCATGGTGCTCTAGGCTTTAGTGCAAATATACAAAACATAACCACTGATGAAAATATTTAAAATATCCAACAAGAGCAAAAATGGAGAATCAAGACCACACCATAGGGAAGCGGCTGTGGCTCAATCAGTAGGGCTCCCGTTTACCATATGGGAGGCCCCGGGTTCGGTTCCCGGGGCCTCCTGGTGAAGGCAAGCCCGCCCGCACGGCGTGGTTAGCTGACCCAGTGAGCACAAGCAGCAAGGGGGCGATAAATGAATAAATAAATAAAAATCTTTAAAAAAAAAAAAAAAAAAAAAAAAGACCACACCATCAGAAAACAATCTCAACCTTTAATCTACCAGAGCAGACTTGTTTAAAAAGCTATATCTGGAAGCTAAGTCTTTTCACAGACATCTGTTGATCTCCTCATCAGTAACTGCCTTCTGGAAGTGCCCTCCATGTGCTCTGTGGTTACCACAGAGATTCAGGGTTGCGTGACTATTAGGGCCTTCTCCCTGGCTTTCCTCCCCTTTATTTCTGATCCAGCAGAGAATTTCGCAGGGCTCCTTTCATTCTTGTTAGGGGATATTTGTTTGGGAAATGTCCTGTATCCAAATGCAGACCTCATTAGCTACACTGAAATGTATCAACTAATACTGTGTCCTCTAAGATTAGGGATAAACATATGTTTAACAGTTAGTAATCTTTGCTTATGGTAGTTGGCAACCTCATTTACCTCTTATATGCCACCAGTTAAGATTAAAACTCATTTAGTACCTATAACTTGTCCCACATAAATAATTTGGGCTATTTATTTTAGTTTTCTGTTGATTTTTCTCCACTTTATAAAAATTGAGGCTAATTTATAGTAATGTTCGGAGATATTAAGTATGCGGTTTAATGAATTTTGACAACTGCATGCATCCATGTAACAGCTGTTGATTTTTGAATGGGAAAAATGTTGGTTTGCAAAATCATGCATAATTTGAAGACATCTAATATTGAGGAGCATCTCTGGTGGCTGAAGTGCTCTATAAACACTTGGAACTTCAACAACTGTAACCCCCACCCCCAAGCCCCTACTGAACATTAAACTATTTACCCTACTCAAAATCCTCTTCTGCTCAGTGTTAATGTATGTATTTGTCCTTTATTTTAGTGTAGCTATAACCAGTGTTCATACTATTTTTTTCACCTTCTAATCTATATACTACCCTATATCCTCATGTCATATACTTAGTTTAAGTTGCTGTCATGGTCTGTCTAGCTGGTCCCTTGTTCTCAGACATATGTGCCATTTTAGAAAGTGCTAAAAAAATAAAATAAAATAAATAACAACAACAACGCACACAAAATAGTGCTGAAATAGGTTTTTAGAAGTCCTGTTTTAATAAAGGACTCTTAGGACTGAAAGGAACCTCAACATCAGAAATCTTTTCCATCACTTTAATGGGCCTGGACTAATGGGCTCTATTTTTATCGAGATATGCCCAGAGACAAACATTTCATGTCGTCTTGGGGTTGTAAATTCTTAATGGTGCCTGATCACTCTGTCTCTCAGTATTTTACTAAATTCTGTTTGCCTTGCTGAACTCTGCTTGACTTAGCTTTTATACTGCAGTGAAACATGTTCCAAAAACCAAATACTTTTAATATAAAAATTTCTGTGGCTTTTACTTTCTTTCAGACCACTTTGACCTAATGAATAGTAATTGGTCAAGCTGTAGTGTCCTTTCAAATTTGATAAATAAGTACTGTTCAGAAGCATCTCATTTCCCCCTTCTCTCCCTTTCCCTTACCATTCAATTTTCCTTTATTAAGAAATAGAGTATTGTTACCTGGATGCCTGCCTTCCTCAAGTATGTGTTTCTCTCCCCGTGAATGAAGTTGTATGCCACAGTAGTAATCCTTCTGGGACAAAGATGATTAGGGCTAGGAAACCTTAAATTAAGAGTTACACCTGGGTGGGAGAGCTGTGTGTCAGAGCTAATAGAAAAGCAGAGTATGTTAAGACATAAAGGAAGAAAAATAATATTGAAAATTAATAAACTGGTTTCTATCTGTATTTTTAGTCCAGCAAATTTGTGATATAGATTTTTCCATTTTATGACATCTGTTGAACATTGAATTTTCTGTAAGAAGCTCTTGAACTTATATACTATAGTGCTTTGTTTATTTTAGCATTTTTCTCTCTATTTTTCAGAGTATTCAGCATGACATACCACATAAATCTCACATCAACTCTGTGAAGTAGGCAGGACAAGTGATAAATTTCCAACTAAAGATGAAAACTGGGGCTCACAGGCCTTCTGAGGGATGTTTTCAAGGTTATATAGCAGTTAGTCATATTAACTTTGCAAATTAAAATCAGGCAGAGGATCAGTTAATTAAAACCTTATTATTTAGCCTTCTCATTCTGTTCAAAGGTCTGTATAGGAATGTTTAAATAATTTATCATATTTTTGTATTATATTCCTCATATCTCCACATCATATAGAATTTGTCAAAGAAAAGAGAAAGTTCTCAGATAATCCCTGGGCCAAAAAAGAAAAAAAGAAGAAAATAAGTGCTTGGCTTTTAGGAGTTTAGAGTGATTTTGAAATTTTGAGTCCTAGCTCTTCTCTGATATTTTCTGTAATCTACAGGGGAATGGAGTGGAAAAGAACAAGAGCTGTCTACACAAACTTGGTTTGAACCCAACTAACTAGCTTTTTTACTTTGGACAACTTATTTACTTTTTCTGGATTCTTGATCTCCTTATATCTAAAATGGGATATTACTGCCTCAGATTTGTAAGGATTAACTGTAATATATGTAAAACTCTCATTTTCTTCTCCCAGTCTTTAAATCAGTTACTCCTAAGGAATGTAAAAAGGACTTTTTAGCCACATCTTGCTTTTTGCCCTTCCTCTTTCTATCCCAGATATAGTGACTTGGAGTAGCATATGGTAGGTGGCATCAGTGAGTCCCTTCTCCATCAGATTTTCCTTTTAAAAGGGTGAGTTATTAATCAGGCCTTCATTTTTCTTGTTTAAATGATGTATCAATAGATTTGCAGGGTGGATATTTTAAAACTGGCACAAAGGTCATTGTTCCTGCCTTCCTCTGTTTTTCTCCCTTTCACAGAGGATCTTCAAATGCTTCCTTAAAGGAAGAAGACTACAAGGAGCCTTTGAGCTTCCATTCTGCTGGCGATCACTACCCCTTATCTGATGGAGATTGGTCTCCTTTGGACAAGTAAGTAATTTTTAAGTTTCTCAGTTCCTTAAAGGAGAAAGGAAGAAAAGGTATATAATAAAAGTATATTAAAAGTGTATACTTTTTTTAAAAGCCTCACAACAACAACAACAACAACAAAACCTGTACCAGATTGCTTCACAGGGGGATTCTAATAAACAATTCAAGAAGACTTAAAAAAAATTTCTTTAAGTGTTTACTTCTAATTTAGATATAAACCTTTTCTCTCAATAATTAATTTTTCCTAAACTTTATCTGATTTATACGGACAATGCTGGTCAGTGTTGATCTGTGTAATCAACATAGAATTTGATTACTAGCAGATTTTTTTTTGTTTTGTTTTGTTTTGTTTTTAGGTACCGAGGCCAGGGATTGAACCCAGGGCCTTGTATGTGGGAAGCTGGTGCTCAACCACTGAGCCACTCAGCTCCCCTGAGTTGGTTTTTTTGTTTGTTTGGTTGTTGTTTGTTTTTTTTTATTTTTAAGAGGCACCAGGAACTAAACCCAGGACCTCCCATAGGGGAAGCAGGCACTCAATTGCTTGAGCCACATCTGCTCCCTTACCAACAGTTCTTAAATACTGATCTTTTATTGTCAACTATTGGCTGTAACTATGGATGATATAGTGAACAAAATGTACAATGACATTTTTTATTCTGCATTCAAACTACTTTCTCTCACATATTAATTATATTAATTTAAGCCATCCTTCCTTCTATTTCCTTTCTCATTGTTTTCTTGTGAGAACCAAATGAGATGATGCACATAAAGTGTTTACAGAGGGCCTGGCAAGTCCTCAAATACTAGTTGGTGTTTTTATTATTTTTAAAGAACTCAAGCGGAAGAAACAATTGATGATCCCTTTAGTGTAGGGTCTTTATATCTGTAGGATAAAGTTAATACATTCAAACTTTTTATTACTTTTAATTTGTTAAGCTCAGCAAGATTGAAGGTTTCCTGACTTTAGAGTCCTCACATTTCTTCCTGCTTGCTTTTGCAGTGCCTATTCCAAGGCAGTGTGTCCTAAGAGCGATTCAGAGCTGGAGGTGAAACCTGCCGAGAGCCTGCTGAGATCCGAGTCTCACATGGAATGGACGTGGGGCGGCTTCCCAGAGTCCACCAAGGTGGTAGGATGTATTTGCCTGCAGAATGTGTCTAATTAAATACTTATGAATAGTCTCACCAACCATAAGAAAAGGGGGCAGTTTCTGACTGAGCTAACATGAATGTAAATCCAAAGTTGACCTTATTTTTAATGTTTTCACTATATATTTGCAACAGTAGGAATCCAGCATCATTTTTTATGTTTCTCTTTAGTGAATGATAATGTTGACTGTTAATATAAGGAAATTTTTTAAGATACCTGAAGGAAACTAAAATTTCTTTCTGAAAGTTTAAACGGGAAATTGATTATGAAAATTTTTTTCCAACTCATAATGAAAGAAGAAAGAACTGGGAACATACATTCTCCAGGGACAAAATGCTTAGACTCTCTGTTTAGTTTTTAAGAAATACACATTTTGCTTATATGTATGATTAAATTTAAGCCTTACTTCCCACTTTTATGCTGTTTTAACAGAGCCTTGAGGTGGGGCTTGAAACTTAGTTCAAGCAGAGCTACATTTTTGTTTATGATTTTAAGTTAACCCTCTTTTAGTACCTAAAAATTGTCATAATCTCTCACAGTCTTCTCCAGTGTTTAACTCTTCATAATAGAAGAGTTGTAAAAATAACTGGCAGTTCTGACTGATGTTTTATCAATATCATGATATTGAACAAAATGCAGTTATTAGTTTTTCCCACATTTAATTATGAAATATTTCCCACATACAAAGTAATACAGTGAATGAATGTGTGTGTAAAATTTAAATAATAAAAGGAACACATTTAGCTGCATCCCCTTTTAGGAAATACATTACGACAAATACCTTTGAAATTATAGCTTTATTTTTTTTAAACTATAATTCAACTTTTAGGTCAGCAAGAGAGAACGATCTGACTATCATCCTAGGACAGCTATGATTACACCATCAGAAAATACTCATTTTCGGGTAATTCCCAGCGAGGACAACCTCATAGGTGAGGTTGAAAAGGATGCTTCCATCGAAGACACAGTCTGTACCATAGTGAAGCCCAAACCCAGAGCTCTGGGTAAGCTGATGGGTGATGCAACTTGTGCTGCAGAACTTCTCGAACCGCCCCTTGAGACTCTGCAGATTTCATCTATGTTAGATGCAGATCACCTTCCAATCCCATTATCAGTGGAGGCTTCATCAGAATCAAAACCAGCAGCTAAAATAGACTCACCATCAAAGAAGAAAGGTAATCATGTTCTTTAATATGGCACCAGGTACCCTGAATTTCCATGATAAATTATCTCAGTGTTTTGAAATATGTGATAGCCACCTTCCTGTTTGTGTTCCCCAATCAGAACATACCACATACTTTCTTATGATCACCTGTTTAATATGCCTTCCCTGTTAGGCTTTGAATCCCATGGGAGCAGGACTCAAACTTCCTCACTACTCTGCTGCTCAGGCCTTGATGAGCACTGACTGAGAAAATGAATGATTAATCAATTAGTCAGCTTAACCTCTATTCATTAGGTATCCCCATGAAATGAAGTGAAAGCCTAAACAATTGTATAGTTTAAACAAAAAAAGAGAATAGAATAGAGAAAAATGTTTTCATCTGAACTATCTGGTTAGTCAAGGCCATATTGAAGGCTCTGTTATGTTTGAATTATTTGGCCAGTTGCAAATAGTGACCTACTAATTACCTTTTTTTTTTTTTTTCCCCCGGTGATATGGGGTATAAATATATGTAATCTAATTATTAGTATGTGCTCTTTTCGCTCATTGAAGAAGGTAGGGTGCAACTCTTGGCTCAACAGCTTTCTCACCTTCAGAATACAAGTTTAATAAATTAGAACATTCTTGCTATTTAAAAACGTAAAGTTTTCCATAGATACTTTGTACACTAAGAACCAAAACATTCTCTTTGTCTAAACACTGGACTTGGACCCTACTTTTAGGGGAGTAAATCCTTACTTAAAAACACACCCATTGTAATATATAGCCAAATACCTGCTTCACTTTTTTTTTTTTTTTTTTTAATTCCAACTTCAAAGGTAAAATAATCACAGACTGCCTTAATAAATATCCACTATAAAGATCTTCAGGGTCACACGCAAATAATTTATTTAAAATTTTAAGGCACTTGAGGTCAGATCTAATTATCCAGCTGATTGTGACAATCCTGCACCTGCTCTTTTCATGTCTCAGCACTTCTTCCGAAACCAGAAGCCTCTTGCCTCTTAACTATTTGTTCTACCCTAAGAAATGCTGGCAGATTGGGGAAGGGGGGGATGGCTAATCCAGTTCCACTAGGATGAATGCCTTGTTTCTGTGTGGGACCTAGTTTAGGAACAACCATGTAGGAACAAATAGAGGTAGGAACACCAGGTGGTTTCTCACCATCCTTCTGGTCTCATTCTTTTTTCCTCCCAACTTTTTATTTTGAAAAGTTTTGTACATATTTGCTTTCTCTCTGTCTCCACATGCATTGTTTCTTATTGCTTTAAACCATTTGAAAACAAGTTCCAGACATTTTATCATTTTGCCCTATATGCCCCAAGATACATCTTGTAGTTAGAGAATATTCTCTAACTACAGTACCATTGTTGTGAAGAAAATCTACAACATCGTCTAATATTCAATCCATATTCAAATTTCCCCACATGTACCAAGAATGTCTTTTAAACTGTTTATTTTCCCCCAAGCCATTCCATTAAGGCTCACATGTTATTTTAGTTTTTATGTTTCTTTAATCTTTTTTATTTTAGAGCAGTGCCTCCACAGTCACACACACACCCTCCCCATTTCCCTCTCTATACCCTTGATCCTAAACTTTTGAAGAGCCCAGCCAAATGTCTTGTAGACTTTCACATTCTGGATTTATCTGGTTGTTTTTTCAAGGTGAGATTCCCCCATATTTCCTTAAAGTGGAAGTTGGCTCCAGAATAGTACTGTGCAATAGAAATGTAATGTGAGCTGTGTGTGTAATTTTAAGTCTTCTAGTAGCCACGTTGTAAAAGGAAAAATAAGCAGGTGGAGTTAAGTTTCATAATATATTCTAACTCAATCAGTTGAAAATATTAACATGTAATCAATATAAACATTATTAATGAGCTATTTTACATTCTTTCTTTAATAGTAAATCTTGGAAATCTGGTGTGTTTCACATTTTGCATGCCTCAGTTCAGACCAGCCGGTTCAAATGCTCACTACCCACATGTGGCTGATGGCTACTGCAGTGGGCAGTCCAGAGCTAGAGGCTTAATAGATTTTGGTTAAATATTTTTTTTATTGTTTGAATGAAGGATTATGGGTCGGTCATACTGGATAATTCATGTCTCATCTCATATCTCACTATTTGATCACTTGTTTAAGATGTTGTCTGCCACATTTCTCCATTGTAAAGGATTTTTGTCCTTTTGCAATTTGAAGGTAATCTGTGGCACCCTGTGACTATCCTGTTTCTCAACAACCTTTCACTTAGTGTTTTAGAATAATGGCCTCATTCTTAATGCAAAGTGATCACATCAAGTTTGGTCATGCTTGTTATTACCTATAGATAACAAAAAAAAAATTTCACCATCAAACAAATTATTTCGGGGCTAGGATTATTCATGTAACAGCAAATGAAAGATTGAATAAATCAGCAAATGTTTATTGAGCACCTGTTACTTGTGTAACACTTAATTGATCTTCCATTGGCATGGATGATTGAGAATCAGCACAGGGGAAAAGGTTATTTGGCACCTGTAAAAACAAAACCCCATTCAAATCCTGGCAGGTTTTATTGTTTGCAAACATTTTCTGTTTTCTTGCAGAGTTGTAAATGAAGATTAACTAAATTCTTACCTCTGATGTGTTTTTAAAATAAAAAAACAGGTGTCCACAAGAGAAGCCAGCACCAGGGACCTGATGATATTTACTTAGATGACTTAAAGGCTCTAGAACCTGAAGTTGCAGCTCTCTATTTCCCTAAAAGGTAGTGTATCCTGTAATATTATGGAAAAGGGTGAACAGCTCTGAAATGCTGTGGCTATTTCTAGAGCAGAGCATTTCATCTGAGGAAAAAGAATAAGATGGTGGTGTCTTTTAACTACATCTGGTCATTGCTTCAGGTTTTGGAAAATGCAGAAATGGCACATGTTGTTTTGAATATAGTAATTTGAAATTCAGAGGCTTACCTATTTATGAAGAAATTTTCAGTGCAGTGAGGAGAGCTGCCCTAGTTAAACCTACATTAGGATTTATAAATGAGTATGACTTCTGATTAGCACTTTTGACATTCATGCAAACACACATTCTTGGGAAAATTTTTTACCATTTGTTTCATTTATTTGTGTTTTTTTTTTTTTTTTTAATAAAAACAATTTTATTGATAAATATTAATAAATGATACAGTGCATCCAAAGTGTACAATCAGTAATATTGGTATAATCACAAAATTGTACATTTATCACTTCAGTCATTATTAGAACATTTTCATTATTTCAATAATAATAAAAATAATAGAAAACAGACCAAAAAAAAAACAAGGAAATTCTTCGCCTCTCAATCTCTATATTTCCCCTGCCATACATAGCTGCTATTTCTGGCAATTCTTGCACATTTATTTAATTATTTTAAAGCAGTTTTATGGAGGATATGTTGTCATGCCATGTGATCTAGTCAATATGTATAATCAGTGGCTTTCAGTATAATCACAGTGTTGTGCATTCATCACCAAGAAAGATTTTAGAACACTTTCATTACACCAAAAAGAAAAACTCCACACCCCTTAGCAGTCACCTCTCAATTCCTCTATCCTTCCCCAGCCTTTCACAATGACTAATCTAATTTCATCCCTATAAATGTATTTATATTTACATTTTCTGTAAATGGAATCATACAATATGTAGTACTTTGTGTCTGGTTTCTTTCACTTAGCATAATGGGATTTTTGTGTGTGATAGTAACATTTTGTAGTATTAACATATATTAGCTCTTTGGAAATGAATAGAAAAACGGCCTTATATATGCAATTTTACCCATATTCGTATTTCACATGGATTTTTACTATGTGATACAGTCCCATATTAAATTTTTTAGCTTTCCTTTTACTAATATACATGACCTTAGACTTTCCCTTTAAACCAGTAATACCCATATAATAATAATGCTAGTTACAAACATTATATTGGGCTTTCACCTTTTGTATTCATTTCCAAAGATTAACACATCCTTTTTACCAGTTCTGCTTAAGTAAACCCTCAGCTTTCCATTCTCTAACTTCATTCTGTTTTCTGGTGACACATATTCAAGTTAGTAACTCCATGAGATTACACAATATATTTAGTTCATAGTAGCACAATTATACAGTATTTGTCCTTTTGTGTCTGGCTTGCTTCACTCAACATAATGTCCTCCAGGTTCATCCATGTTATCGTATGCTCCACAACTTCATTTCTTCTCACAGCTGCATAATATTCCATTGTGTGAATACACCACAATTTCTTTATCCATTCTTCAGTTGGTGGACACCTGGATTGTTTCCATCTTTTGGCAAATCTAAATAATGCTGCTATAAACATCAGTGTGCAGATGTCTGTCTGTGTCACTGCTCTCAGTTCTTCTGTGTATTTACCCAGTAGTGGTATTGCCGGGTCGCGTGGCAAATCTATATTCACCTTCTTTAGGAACTGCCAAACAATCCTCCACAGTAGCTGTACCATTCTGCATTCCCACCAACAGTGAATAAGTATTCCTATATTTCCACATCCTCTCCTACACTTCTAGTTCTCTTTTTAATAGTGGCCATTCTAATTGGTGTGAAATGATATCTCATTGTAGCTTTGATTTACATTTCCCTAATCGCTAGTGATGTTGAACATTTTTTCATGTTTTTTTGCCATTTGTATTTCTTCTTTGAACAAATATCTTTTCAAGTCCTGTGCCCATATTTTAATTGGGTTGTTTGTCTTTTTATTGTTGAGTCGTAGCATCTCTTTATATATCATGGATATTAAACCCTTATCAGATATGTGATTTCCAAATATTTTTTCTCAGTTGAGTCAGCTGCCTTTTGACCCTTTTGACAAAGTCCTGTGAGGTGCAAAAGTGTTTAATTTTGAGGAGGTCCCGTTTATCTATTTTTTCTTTTGTTGCTCGTGCTTTGGGTATAAGGTCCAAGAAACCACGACCTACCACAAAGTCTTTAGGATGTTTTCCTACATTTTCTTCTAGTAGTTTTATGGTCCTGGCTTTTATATTTAGGTCTTTGATCCTTTTTGAGTTGATTCTTGTATAGGGAGTGAGAAAGGAGTCCTCTTTCATTCTTTTGGTTATAGATATCCAGCTCTCCCAGCACAATTTGTTGAAGAGACTGTTTTGTCCCATTAACATGGACTTGGTAGGTTTGTCAAAAACCAGTTGACTGTGTAGGTGAGGGTTTATTTCTGGATTCTCAATTCTATTCCACTGATGGATGTGTCTGTCTTTATGACAATACCATCTGTTTGGACTACTGTAGCTTTGTAATATGTTTCAAGGTTTGGGCAATGACATTCCTCCCATATTGCTCTTCTTTTTTAGAATGCTTTTGGCTATTTGGGTGCACTTTCGCTTCCAAATGAATTAGTAATTGCCTTTTCTATTTCTGTAAAGTAGGCTGTTGGAATTTTGATTGGTATTGCATTGAATCTATATATCAGTTTGGGT
Organism: Tolypeutes matacus; assembly: GCA_026826555.1. Classification (NCBI taxonomy): domain Eukaryota; kingdom Metazoa; phylum Chordata; class Mammalia; order Cingulata; family Chlamyphoridae; genus Tolypeutes; species Tolypeutes matacus. The sequence continues at coordinate 9,136,503 of JAKSZT010053813.1, forward strand.
AGGATTGACATCTTCATGATATTTAGGTCTTCTAATCCATGAACACAGAATGACTTTCCATTTGTTAAGGTCTTCATTGATTTCTTTTAGCATTGTTCTGTAGTTCTCTGCATATAGGTCCTGTACTTCTTTGGTTAAATTGATTCCTAGGTATTTGAGTCTTTTTGTTGCTATTGTAGGAATATTTTTCCCTGATTTCCTCCTCAGATTGTTCAGTACTCGTGTACAGAAACATTACTGATTTTTGCATGTTAAGCTTGTATTCTGCCACTTTGCTGAACTCATTTACTAGCTCAAGTACCTTTATTGTAGACATTTCAGAATTTTCTAAATAGAGGATAATGTTATCTGCGAACAGTGAGAGTTTTACTTTCTCTTTTCCTATTCGGGTGCCTTTTGTTTTCCTTGTCTAATTGCTCTAGCTAGAACTTTTTAGCACAATGTTGAATAACAATGGTGACAGTGGACATCCTTGTTTTCCTGATCTTAGAGGGAAAGCTTTCAGTCTCTCCCCATTGAGCACGATGTTGGCTGTGGGTTTTTCATATATGCCCTTTATCATATTGAGGAATTTTCCTTCTATTCCTGTCTTTCAAAGTGTTTTTACCAAGAAAGGATGCTGGATTTTGTCGAATGCCTTTTCTGCATCAATCAAGATGATCATGTGTTTTGTTTTTTTTTCCCTTCAATTTGTTAATGTGTGGTGTATTATGTTAATTGATTTTCTTATATTGAACCACTCTTGAATCCCAGGAATATAGCCCACTTAGTCATAGTATATAAGTCTTTTGATATGCTGTAGGATTCTATTTGCAGGTACTTTATTGATAATTTTTGCATCTATGTTCATTAGAGAGATTGGTCTGTAATTTTTCTTGTAGTGTCTTTATCTGACTTTGGTATTAGGGTGATTTTGGCTTCATAAAATGTGTTGCGTAATTTTTTCTCCTCTTCAATTTTTTTGAAAAGTTTAAACAGGACTGGTGTTAATTCTTTTTGAAATGTTTGGTAGAATTCACCTGTGAAGCCATCTGGTCCAGGACTTTTCTTTGTTGGGAGATTTTTGATGATGGAGTCAAGCTCTTTAAATACGATTGGTTTGTTAAGTTCTTGTATTTCTTGTAGCATCAATGTAGGTTATTTGTGCACTTCTAGGAATTTGTTTTATCTAGGTTGTCCAGTTTGTTGGCATACAGTTTCTCAGAATACCCTCTTGATCCTTTTTATTTCTGTGAGGCCCATCATACCTTTCCCCTTTCATTTCTGATTGTATTTATTTGTGTCTTCTCTTTTTTTATCTTTGGTATTCTAGCTAGGGGTTTGTCAATTTTATTGATCTTCTCAAAGAACCAGCTTTTGGTTTTGTTGATTTTCTCTATTTTTTTTATTCTCAATTCCATTTATTTCTGCTCTCATCTTTATTATTTCTTTCCTTCTGCTTGCTTTGGGAATGGCTTGCTGTTCTTTTTCTACTTTCTCCAGTTGTTCAGTTAGATCTTTGGTTTTATCTCTTTCTTCTTTTTTAATTTAGGTGTTTAGGCCTATAAATTTCTCTCTTAGCACTGCCTTCTCTGTATCCTATAAGTTTGGATAAGTTTTGTACTTGTTTTCATTTGTGCCAATATATTTACTAATTTCACTTGCAATTTCTTCTTTGACCCACTGATTATTTAGGATTGTGTCGTTCAGCCTCCACACATTTGTGATTTTACCTCTTTTCCGTCTATTATTGATTTCCAGCTTCATTCCATTATGATCTGAGAAGGTGCTTTGTATAATTCCAATCATTTTATATTTATTGAGACCTGCCATGTGACCTAACGTGTGGTCTATCCTGGAGAATGATCCATGAGCATTTGAGAAGAATGTATAACCTGCTGAGTTTGAGTGCAGTTTTCTTTATATGTCTGTTAGATATATGTCGTTTATCATATTGTTTTCTGTCTTTTTTTTCCCTTTTGATCTTCTGTCTAGTTGTTCTATCTAATGATATGAGTGGTGTGTTGAAGTCCCCAACTATTATTATAGAGATGTCTGTTTTTCCCTTCAGTTTTGCCAGAGTTTGCCTCATGTGTTTTGCGGCACCCTGGTTAGGTGCCTAGATATTTGACTATTATTTCTTCTTGGTGGATTTTCCCTTTACTAATATATAATGGCCTCTGTATCCCTTACAACTTTTCTGCATTTAAAGTCTGTTTTGTCCAATATTAGTATACCTCCCCCTGCTCTTTGGTTACTGTTTGTGTGGAGTATCTTTTTCCAGCTTCTCACTTGCAGCCAGTTTGTATCCCTGGCTGGGTCTAAGGTGAGTCTCTTGACGGCAGCATATAGATGGCTCATGGTTTTTTTCCATTCTGTCAGCCTTTATCTTTTGATTGGGAAGTTTAATCCATTCACATTCAAAGCTATTATTGTAAATGCATTGTTTACTTCCACCGTTTTATTCTTTGCTTTTGATATGTCATATCTTATTTTTGTCTGTCTTTTTACTCTTTTGGTTATTCTTTCTGCTAGTCATTCTTCTATACTCTCCTGTAAGCCTCTCTCTCCTGTCTTTTTCTTTCAGGCTGTAAGGTTATTTTTAATATTACCTACAAAGGTGGATTCTTTTTTACAAACTCTTAGTTTCTTTTCATATGTGAATATTTTAAACTAACCTTCAAATTTGAAGGACAGTTTTGCTGGATAAAGAATTCTCACCTGGCAGTTTTTCTCTTTCAGTATCCTAATTGAATCATACCGTTGTCTTCTTGCCTCCGTGGTTTCTGGTGAGAAATATGCACTGAATCTTATTTGGCATCCCTTGTATGTGATGGTTTGCTTCTCCCTTGCTGCTCTCTGAACTTTCCCTGTGTCTATGACATTTGACATTTGGTATGTCTCTTGGAGTAGGTCTATTCACATTTATTCTGATTGGGGTGTGCTGCACTTCTTGTTCATTTCTTTAACGAGAGTTGGGAAATTTTAAGCCATTGTTTACTCAAATACTCTTTCTGCTCCTTTTCGTTTTTATTCTTCTGGAAATCCCATGACACATGTTGTTGCGTTTTGTGTTATTCAACTCCCTAATTCTTGCTCAATTTTTTTCCTTTTTTCTCTCTGTTATTGTCTCTCTTCAGTTTCTGCTGTTCTGTCTTCTGTATCACTTACTCTTTCTTCTGTCATTTCGAGTCTGCTGTTGTATGCCTCTAATGTGTTTTTGATCTCACCTATCGTGTCTTTTCTTCCAATGAACTCTGTTACTTTTCTATTCAGGTTTTCAAATTCCTCTTTGTGCTTGCTCATTGTCTACTTGATGTCCCTTATCTATTTAGCCATATTGTCTTTAAACTTGTTAATTTGATTCTGGAAATCTGTGTGCATCTCATTGATTGGTTGTCTCAAATCTTTTCTCTCTTCTGGGGCTTCTTTTTAAGGAAGTACCAGTGAATGAATCTGTCATCTCGTACTTGCGAGGCAGCCACTTCACCATTGAGCTACATCCGGTGCCCAAGGATTGTGGTGTTTGTTGTTGTTTAGGAGGTACCAGGGATTGAACCTGGGGCCTCATACATACATGGGAAGCAGGCGCTCAAACTACTGAGCTACCTACTTCCTTCTGGGGCTTTGATATATTTCTTTTCTTGAGCCATTTCTTCCATTTTCTTAGTATGGCTTGTGATTTTTAGCTAATGTCTAAACATCTGATTAGGATGGTGACTTTACTTATGCTCGATTTCTCTCTCTTTTGTAGAGATTTAGTGACAGGAGGCTATGTGTTAACTACTGTTCTTTGATTCTTGGCTTAACTTGATCTGGGTCTTTAGGATTGTCCCTGTTAGTTGCTCAAATCTGGGCCATGGACCCAGTAATGGGTTGCAGACCTCCCTGCAAGGGCATTGGGGAGGGAGGGAGTAAAGGCAGGAAAAAGCCTCTCTTATTTACTTTTAATTTCCTCACATGCACTTTCTTGGTCCACTAGCAAATGGCACTCTTTGGCAACCCTCTCAGTTCAAAGCCTGGTTGGAGGGTGTTTGCTGCAACAGGGACTGATCAATGTTGTAGGATCCTGCCTGGAGGCTAAGAGCCTCATAATTCATACTTTCTCAGAGGCAGTTCTCTAACCTTTGCTGGCTGTCCCCCTCCCTTTTCCCTGGGTAGGGAATAATTCCACTCCCCTATGCATCTTCAGTAACCAGTCCCAATCAATAGAGAGGGAGATTGAGAGGGTCGGATTTCTTTAGTCCTGGATCTCTTTAGTCCGGAGCTGGCTCCCAAGACAAACAATGACGTAGCCCCACCTGGTCTGGAAGAGCTAATGGGACACAGCAGACCAAATTTGTGGTCAAAAGCTTACTCAGGGGAAGCGGCTGTGGCTCAATCAGTAGGGCTCCCGTTTACCATAGGGGAGGCCCCGGGTTCGGTTCCCGGGGCCTCCTGGTGAAGGCAAGCCCGCCCGGATGGCGTGGTTAGCTGACCCAGCGAGCACAAGCAGCAAGGGGGGGATAAATGAATAAATAAATAAAATCTTTAAAAAAAAAAAAAAGAAAAGCTTACTCAGCCTTAGGCTGTGTCCCTCTCTCTCCACTTCCTTGGGGAGGTGGATCCCTGGGCCCCCTTGTCTGTAGCCGCCTTGGAGGCCTGAGAATTTAAAAGTGTCTAGATACGGGGGAGGATGCCAACAGTAGTAGCTTCAGCTTTTAACTCACAATTTTGCCATCGTGATTCTTTTCCTTTGCCCCTCTCTTTTCTGGGCAGTGTCTAGCCTTCCCCTGGTTTCCCAAACCCTAGAAGATTTTTTTCCCCAGTCGCTTCTGCCTGTCCTCTAGCTGTTTTTCTGGGAAGGAAGAGAGTCCCATGTCTTTCTAGTCCACTATCTTCCCAGAAGTCTTATTATGTGTTTTTAAAGGTAATGTATTTTTATTTATTGGAAAACAGTTTACAAAGAAGGCTTTGGCTCCCGTGGTACATCAAGTTCCCATGCTTTCTCTGAGCTCAGGCCTGGGTCTGGTGAGGCCTCGTTCCCCTGCTCTTCCCCACGTTCCCTGTAGTGCTCACCGTTTGTCCCCCTCTCCCTCCATCCCCACCCCCACCCCCACCCTTTTGAATAACTCTAAAACCTCGAACAAACATTGTATATTTGTGCTTTTTTCCCAAGTTCATTTCCAATCTTATGGGAATGCCATTATAATACCTTATGACTACAAAAACAATTTGCTTTTTCCCATGGATGTATCCTACAGCTTGAACATACTGAGCCATAAGTACACATAATTAAATAGTTTTATTGAAAAGCCTGTTTCATTAGGTTTTTATTTGGCAGAGAGAAATTGGATTGACATGATACTTTTTTTAACAGATAATTTTGGAAGGTCCTTAAAACTTTCCTAATTCTCTACCCTAAATTTATTTCAAAATATCTACTTCATTTGAAAAAATAGTTGGGCTTTAAGGTGATAGAGCTGAAACTATTCCTTTGTATGTATATAAATAAAGTAAGAAGAGTTAAAATGTGAGCTGTCTTAGAATTATCAGTCTTTCAGATATCTGATTCTTAATTGTTTATTTACATTGATATTCGTAAAATGTATTTTAGTTTTCCTTTAAAAAAATGGGAGGAAGTAACTAATCCAATGGGACCTTACTATGCTGTATTATAATTTGACTGGTGTAGGGTCATCGTCCACTCACTAAGTATGCTTACTTCATGAGTTATTTCTTGAGACATTTCTTAAATACTAAAAGATAGTGAGACTTAATGCTATAAGCACTTTTCCTGTTATTTTCATGATCATTGTAAATTTTACTGCTGAATTCCAGTATGTGTAATTATAGCTAAGACTTAAAATAAGTCAGATCACTCTTGTCGATCTGGTTCCATGTTGAGTCAGGTGCATCGCCCTGTATATTTAGATGTTACATTGGTTAGGGTAACACTAGCTACTGTAATTAATAAACCCAAGATCTCAGAGGCTTTAACAGACTAATTTATTTCTTGCTCTATAATGACTCCTGATGGGAAGCCTCCCACACAGGGATTCAGGAACACAAGCTCCTTCCATTTTGAAGCTCTTCCACACCCTTACAGCCTTTGGAGCCCAAGGTTTGCAGCCAGCAGACAGGGAAAGGAGAGAGGATCCCACATGGGAGGTTTATATGGGCTAGGCCTGAGAGAGGGTGACAGCACTCTGCCCACGTGGAGAACTTAGTCATGTGGTCACTTGAGCACACCCCACTGCAAGGGAAGCTGGAAAAAGGAAACTGTGCCAGGAGAAAGAGGAAATAGGTTTTGTTTACAGCTGTCTACTCTTTGTGCTTTACCTGATCACTAACCTCCCTTCTCCACCCCAAGGCATTATTACAAGTTTTTCTGCTTTACCTTGGCTTTGGCCTTTTTCATCCATTCCAGTGACGAGAACATTCTATTCTGTTCTTCCAGACAGTTGCAGTCTTGTGGTATGGATGAACACTGATGTTAAGAGTGAATTTTTCCAAAGGCCTAAATCTTTTGTTGGTTCAAATGTAAAACATTATAGCTTTGATACTGCCTTCTTTGTACAACATCTGTACCCTGCCATCTGCTGCTCAAATTTGAAATCTTTTTTCTAAAGATCATATAACTTCACTGGATCAAATACATTAATTTTTTAAATCAAACATTAAATATCCCGGCTTTTTGAACAAAATTAATGAATTGGAAAATTTTAGAGCAGGAGAGAGAGTAGTAAGCACTCATGACTGAGAGTTTCCCTGTCCTTTTCTCCCAAATTCATGCTCTTATTACAAGAGCTTTCCCTTAGTGTCACTTTCTGAAACCCAGCTTCTGTGCCTTGTCTTAAAAAAGTGGGAGAGAGTGTGGTCTACAGTGTGAACTGTGGTCTATGGTTGGTGGCAAGGCTCCAGGATGTGTAAGTTCATTGAGGGTGGTGGGCCACACTGTGGGAGATGTTTGTGTGGGATGTGGTGGGAGGTGTGGGAGGTGGGCAACATGGGAGTCCCAGTGGGTTCCGTGTAATATTTTGGGTAATCTAAGCACCTCTTGAAATATATGTGTGTGTGTGTGTATATATATATATATAAATAACATTTTTGTAAGCAAATACACATATATGCATATATATTTATATATCATTTTGCAAATGTTTGTATGTATTGTGAGAATTTTGATTTTTACCCATAATAAAAAAAATTAAAAAAAAAAAAGAAAAATGTTGAATAATCTTATCTTTAGTATTGTAAAAACAATTTACCTCTAATTTATTTTTCAATACATTTCTTTTTCTAAATGGGTCTACCCTCCTGAAAATTTTTTCTTGCCTAATTTCTGCTTTGTGAGGTAACAGATGAATTTAGAAAAGCTTATTTTTTTGACTAATACTTCTGTAGGCTATGGTAATTGTCTACAGGATGTATATATAGTACCACAGCTTTTTCTAGGAAGTCAGGATCAAAAGATTTCCAAACATCATGTTTTTCTAAATTACCCCTTCATTTTCATCATGGAAATGTAAATAAATGCTTATAACTCTTTTACTCCTTTAATTAAAATCAGAAAGGCTGTAGTTTAAATGTTTGCATTATTGTGAGTGACTGTAGGGATTTTGTGACATATTTATCTTTTCACAGTTAATTCCTCAGTAGTGCTGTTTGAGTTATTTTTATGTCATTTATGATTCTGAATACTACTTAAGAAAAGCTATGGTCAGTTTATAGGTCAGTCTGCTCATTTTTAAAAAGAGGGTCTGTTACATGGTTTGAGTGCCCAGAGAAGCATCTAATAAGGAATACAAGATGCAGTAAAGCAAATCTTTCTCCTCCAGTGAATCTGAGCCCGGCTCCAGGCAGTGGCCCGAATTGGACACGCTCTCTGGCTCGCAGTCCCCACAGTCTGTGGGAAGTGCAGCAGCGGACAGCGGCACCGAATGCCTCTCCGATTCTGCCATGGACTTGCCAGATGTCACCCTCTCGCTTTGTGGGGGCCTCAGTGAGAATGGAGAAATTTCTAAAGGTACACGGGGGTGGTATATCCTGCCTTCACTCCCGAAAGCTGCCTGCTCATCTACCCAGTTTAAAAACCTGCCCTTAGACAGTGATCTCATATGGGTAACTAGTATCTCCCAGTGACGTCAGCCCCTACACACTCTCATTAAAGGGACCTCGTGTGGAGTGATATTAAATATAAAAGTCTTTGGTGGGGGAGTGTACCTCGAAGGCACTAACCAAACTTGAGAGGTGGCCTTGCAGCTGCCCTGTTCATAACTCTAACTTTGTTGAACTGCTTATGGGACTGAGGCCTAGCTGCCCTCCCAGAAAGAACTGGGCCTTAGAAAGAGTAGAAGTTGTAGAAAACTAACTGCTGAATTAAATGTCTTTCTGGAAAAAAAGAAAATTAAGTAAACAAAACAATATTTTCATTTGGCTAGTGGCCCTTCATTTTTCTCTCAGGAAAGATTTTCTTTCCATCACTTGCATCATCATTTGTCTTCTCACCCTCAGAGGCACTGAAGGCACCTTACAGGTGGCAGGCTGGGTCACCATGGCTTTTTAGAACTGTGTTTTCCTTAGTTTTTCTCTTTAGGGTTGCAGAATACTCATTATGCCTCTTGTCCATCTTTTAATTCTGTTTGTTTTATTTTGTGGAAGAAATTTTAGAGTATGCTATGGGGGGGCGGGGGGAGACACAGAGAAACGTGTGCTATGGCCATTGGTTCCTTCTAAGGGACAAAATTAGGTCATATTCTTTGGGTAATCTTCATATAAACCCTTACTTTAGATGGGGAGAGGGAGAGAGGGAGGGGATGTAAAACATATTTAACACTTTTGTTTTAAATATTGGTAACTTAGCCTGTTGTTGGAGGGGGCAAAAATGGCAGGTAAAAGAAACAATATACAAATAACTTGGAGGAACAATCCAGGTGAGAAATTTCTCTTTTATCCCTATCTACTAGAGTGCAAGTTTATGAACAAGGTACAAAACTTCTCATGAAATTCTCTGCAATAACTTGAGACTTATTTCTTGTCAGACCCAAGATATCTTTTTCCCAAGATATCTTTTAGTTGTTTTTTTCTAGCATAGCATACCATTTAAAACTGTAAGTCCCCTGTGACTAGTACCCTGTTAGGCAGTTGACTGCTAGTAGAGATTTCTCCCTTGGAGAATGGAAACTGTTTTCATTGCAGTTATTTTGTGTGTGTCTACCTCCTTTCCTCCCCCTCTCCCTCTCTCCCCACATCTATTTTCCTAAAAGTAGTTGGCATGTCACTTTCTCCTATTTTCTTAACTAGAGGAGGAGTGCTGGTAGAGTTGGAGGAAAGAAGCGTTCTTTCTTGTCCTGGGGGTGGGGGAAATCCAACATTTTGCTCCTGGTGTATATAAAAAAGTTAGTAAAAAACAAACAAACTTGTTTTTAGCCTACAGTTCCTACAATGCAGACAGTATTAGGATGATTTGCATATAGGGATTTATGCAGTCTCTAACGGGATTGATCATTATTCTTTTACATTGCAGAAAAATTCATGGAGCATATCATTACTTATCATGAATTTGCAGAAAACCCTGGGCTTATAGACAATCCTAATCTTGTAATACGGATATATAACCGGTAAATACTCTTGCTTTTATAGTTGTTAAATACTGTTGCAGTTTTTTTCCAAGTGCTATTTTTAAATATTATACTTTTTCTTGATGTCAAATATGCCATCTCAAATAAATGGGCTAATAGGCAGTGACCGTGAAGTGAGAGTGAAGGCTCAACTTTATTTTTAAAGGAGGCATTGAAATGTCATTGTTATATTTTATAGATTTAGCTGCTTCTCTAAGTTTGGCTTGAAGCAGAGATTACTCGTGTGACAAAAAATTTTAACAGATCATCTTTTTATTGGAAAGAATAAGCAGTTTTGTGGTTCTTTGTACCTCTCTCTTCTCTGTGTGTATTTGTGTGTAATAGTCTTACATAATTTTTGTTTCTCACAGTTACTACAATTGGGCTTTAGCTGCTCCCATGATCCTTAGCTTGCAAGTATTTCAGAAGAGTTTACCTAAGGTAAGATGATCCCATCCCCCCTTTGTTGCCTTTTCTGAACTTTCCACAGCATATAATACTTATCAAAATACATGTGTGCATATTTCTAACTCATCTTTCTAAATCTTATATGAGTTTAGGGTTTATTATAAAAAATCCATATGTACTCACTCAGATTATATCATGCCCAAAATCTAGCAGTTACCTACGCTTCTGCTTTTCTCTGTCACTTTTATTAGGTATTTATGCCAGTTTCTTCTGATTTTGTATAAAAGTTGGGAAATTTTACTAATTTTCTTTGGCGGGGGTTGGGGGGGGGGGGTGGCTGGAGATTGAACCCAGGACCTCGTGTGTGGGAAGCCAGCGCTCAACCACTGAGCCACATCAGCTTCCCTGGGTTGTTTTTTGTTTGTTTGTTTTTTCATTTGTTTTGCTTTTTGTTTGTTTGGTTTTTTTTGGTTTTTCAGGAGGTGCCGGGAACCAAACCCAGGACCTCCCATGTGGGTGGCAGGTGCTCCACTGCTTGAGCAATATCTGCTCCCCATACTACTAATTTTTAATGAAATATGGAATGAATGAAAAAAAAATCCTCTTATTAATATGGGAAGAAGCAGCTAGAAGAGTAGAAGAGGGAGATGTATCCAACAGAAGGGGTGGCATCAGTGTGGCCAGTTCACATTGTGGCTGATAAACCTGTTCTATAGAACCTGAAGATTTTCTTTGGCCTGTCCTCCAAGAAAACACCATCAGTCTAGTTTATCCTTGTAAGTCATGAGAGCTGCCTTCTGGTCAGCCCCTAAGGCCAGGTTTAACCTTTTTTGTTCCACAGGCCCCTTTGCCAGTCAGGTGAAAACCAGAGACCCTGTACTAAGTCCACACTATACTGTGTATTATTTAATAAATAGATCACACCAACACGTCCCCACAAGAGTAATGTCTTTTTGGATTTCAATTTGAACGCACAGACCCCTTGTTAAGAACCCCTGCCCTAAGCTGAGTTGCTGCTCCGTAAGTAGATGCCCTAACCTTACCACACAATCACCCCAGCACTCCCAGCTAGTTCTCTATGGAGCTAGGCTGCCACAGGACCTTGTCTGCCTTCCAGAGTTGGTAAAACACTAAGGACTTTAAAGGTTTGGAGAAGGTTGCTCACATCCTCACATTCCATAATAAAACACATTCCTACAGGCTAATGGTAGGAAATCGTCTAATGCTCTGTGAGTGATAGATTACCCAGATTAACCCAACTTGATTGTTTCCAGGCGACAGTGGAGTCCTGGGTTAAAGATAAGATGCCAAAGAAATCTGGTCGATGGTGGTTTTGGCGTAAGAGAGAAAGCATGGCCAAACAGGTAAAGACCTAGAGGTAATCATTTTCATGAGCTGGAAAAAAAAAAACTTTCATTTAGTCAGAAACCCTTTTTGCCAAACATAAGAAAGTCAATTTGGGCTATACAGTGTTGTAGTACAATAATAATTACCATTTTGAGGCAGTTACTGTGTGCAAGTACTGCATTGCCCCTAACAACGGCTATACATATATTTGAATTCTCATTTTACAAGTTTGGAAACTTTGGCACAGAAGTTAAGTCACTTGACTGAGGTCACGAAACTGGTGAGTGATGGAGATGGGATTTGACCTTGAGTCTCTTTCCTGTGTTCTTTCCACTTCACCACAGTATGTCTCAGATAGAAGCAAAAGCTTTTTATCCTCTCGAACAATTCCAGATGCAGATCACCGGAATCTGCTCTTTTCGCAAAGCACCAGGACAGGTTCATCTGGAGACCCATATTAAACAGAGTAGTAGAGCACATCTTGGTTTCCCAAAGGCATCTGAAAAAGCGGGGTCTGGGAGTTCTGCATATTTTTCTTTAAGGGCAGCCACGTCTGAACCAAGTTCTGATGGCTGAGGGCTCCTTCAGGCTCTCCTCTGCAGATGCCTCGCCGCCCCCAGGCCTTTCTCCTGTGCCTGCTTGGCTGCCCCGAGAGGAAGGAAGCGTTAGTCATTTCTGTTCTGCAGTGTCTATGTTTCTGCTGGAGACCCAAACAAATTTGGGCCAGGCACCTTCTATTTTGTGACTTGAAATGGTGCTCTTTTAGCATTTGTTTTACTTCCAGCCGGTAGGCTACAGCTTTTTACATAGCAGCATATGATGTCTCTCAAGTGTCTGTCCTTTGGCTCAAACTAGAGAAAGTCTGTTTTCTAAATTGTGGATAAGTAAGCTCTTTCCTGTAGAGCTGCTGATGAATTTTTGCTTGTCGGTAGGGAAAAACATTGTGTGCTGCCATTGTTTTGCTGTTTTAGCTGCCAGAGGCCAAGGAGGGGAAATCTGAAGCACCACAGGCCAGTGACCTGCCATCTAGCACAAAGGAGCCATCTGGTGCCAGGTGGGTGCCCTCCCCCTCCCTGCAGGACTTAGTCACCTGGACTGCTCCTGCTTTGGCCATTGTGTTTTTTAAGTTTACTTAATTCTTAGAAATGTCTTCTTTTGCATAACAGTAACTGGCTTGTTTGTGCCACTCAGCAGATAATAATTTTTAGAACAGTAGATGTTATCAGCTTAGGAAAGTAAATACACTCATCACTGCTTCCTGAATACCTGGCACCTGCCATGGAGCCATGGAACATGGTACCTGTGAAGGGGAAGACTTTGGGAAGGGGTTAGCATAAGGTGTACTGCTACACCCCTGAGGCCCTATTCCCCCACTTCCTGTCAAGTGCAGAGGGAGAAAAGTCTGAAAGATGAGCTCTGGTAATCCTTAGGCATTGTATTCCTTAAAGAAGTAGCATGGACAATCCTTGCATTCCTTGTAATGCATCACTTCAGTCCCTGCCTCCATCTTCACATGGCCTTTGTTATTGTCTTTGTTTTCACAGAGCATTCTCTGCTCTCTGGGTCTAATTCTTCTCTTCTTATAAGGACACCAGTCATATAGTGGCCCACCCTAATCCATTTTGGACACATTTTACCTAATCACACCTTAAAAGAGCCCATTTCCAAATGGCATCACATTCATGGGGATGAGAGTTAGGATTTGAACATTCTTTTTAGGGAACACAATTCAACCCGTAAGAGCCATCATCTTCTAAAGTTGAAGAGTTGTATCCCTTATACTCTAAAATATATACCCCAGAGACATTCTTGCCATATCTACACCAAAGCTGTATAAAGTTAAATAATGAGAGAGAGAGACAGTTAAGAACATATAAATGGAAGGAAACTAGATAAAAAGGAAAGCAGGAGAATGATGAACACAGAATTCAGCTTGATATTTATATTAGGTGGGGAAAGGTTATAGGTATGGGATAAGAGAGGGAATATACAGTTAGATGTTGGTTATTGTCACTCTCCTACCATTTGTTTTGGGTAGGGGTTTCTCGGGTTTTTATTTCATAATTTAAAATAATGAAATATCCAATTAACTAAAGAAAAGTGAGCCATAAATGGACTAATGATGAGAAAATATCATGAACCAGGGATTATGAATTATCTACTACTGTGAAACTGAGGTCAAATAAAAACTAATAAATTGTGCTTTGTAAAATCAACACACCTATTCCCTCTTTGATCTGTTTATTAATAAACTTTGAACATCACCACATCTGAAAAAAGAAAAAAAAAAAGCACGCTTGGACATTTGAATTAACTGGCCCTGAGAAGAGGCACTCACGATATACCCCATTCTTGATTCTGCTTTTCTTTCACTTTCCCCCGTAAAATTCTTTCTTTCACATCCCCTCTTTAATTTAGTAGACCATCTAAGTCTGAGAGTTTACTTTCTTGTTGTTTACCCTCTTCTTTTAAGGGATATATAAATATGCCTTTCTCACTGGTTTATAAAATCAGTATAAACCACTTTTTCTTAAATTTGTACCTTCTGATTTGTACATATCTTTTCAGCAAGAGTCAGTTGACCTAGCAGCATTCACTTCCCATAGCAGAAAATAAGTCCCAGCCAGAAAGTAAGAGCTCCCAAGTTATGAGAGAGAAGAGGAAGGTGGCCCAGCACTTAACGATAGGAATGTTTTAGGCATGAGAAACTGGATGCGGGATGATGACAGAGGGAACAATGCTTCCATCCCTAAGATGGACTGATAGCCTTTAGCAACTTAGATGGTACTTCAGGGTCTTTATTTTCTTGATGCTAAGTGAGCAGGTATCATCAATAAAATAAATATCCTGGTGCCTCTTGAGTGATTGGGTTGTCGTTGACTAGGCCGACTGAGAGTGACTCATCCAGTGACGAGGGCTCACAGGTATGTGAAGAGTCCATCCGCGTGGACCCCGTCCCAGGGGAGCTCCTGAGCCACACCGGCACAACCTCCTACAAGAAGTCTCTGAGGCTCTCCTCAGACCAGATCGTGAGTCGTGTGGAATCTATGGGATCCAGCAGGGTCCATCCTAGTAACTGTCTGATCTTCTATCCATCCCATGGTCAAGTCTCACACATACTATACGGAGCATGGGTCATGGGTGCCCCCACCCTGGTTGACCGCCGGGATCTCTGGGAGAGAACCAAGGCCTCTGTGTCTTCAACATGTTTCCCTAATAAGGCTTTAACAGCCAGCCCCCCCACTGGGCCACACACTCTCTTAGGAACCACAACAAATAGAGAAAGGATATTTTCATATTTAGATGCAATTTCCCCCTTTCCTGTTTATTTCCTACCCCCTGAGCTTTATCCATTTTCACTAAGGGAACAGCAGGAGATTATGCCTCAGCAGTGATTCTCAGGTGTGGAGGGAGAACAGAGAGGTTTTGTTTTTTGTCACAGAAAAGTCTTTTGGAATCCTGAAACACTGTTCACGCAGTACCTCACTCTGCTGATCTCAGTGTGCGTGTGCCGTGTGCTTAGCTCCATGCCTGGCTGCAAGTGGGCATGAAAGAAACCACCCTGCCTGTTCTTGAAAATATTTAAATTCTGTTCCAAAGTGGATATTTTCAGCTGGTTTTCTTTAGCCCCCCCCCTTTTTTTTAAAGGCAAAACTGAAGCTCCAGGATGGCCCAAATGATGTTGTATTTAGTATCACAACCCAGTATCAAGGAACCTGCCGCTGCGCAGGGACCATTTACCTGTGGGACTGGAACGACAAGATCATCATTTCAGATATTGACGGGACAATAACCAAGTAAGTCCAAGCCCAGTTTGGGTGGCCAGGAGTGGCCTGAGCATTGGAGGTACAGGTTACTGTATGGTGAGGGATTCCTTGGCCGCAGTCAGTGTTTTTTAAACGATAGGCATTAAGACATCTTGAGTGCAGTCCACACAGGGTCATTTTATGGGTGGAGCAATACAAATGTAAAGTCAAAAACAGCATTTGGAAACATTTTGTTATATTCTTTAAGTCTGAGGTTTAAAAAAAAACAAAGCAGATTCAGGGAGGAGAAAAAGAGGATGTGCAGGGAGTAGATGTGGCTCAAGCAGTTGAGCGCCTGCTTCCCACATGAGAGGTCCCTGGTTTGGTTCCCAGTGCCTCCTTAAAAACAAAAACAAACAATAAGCAAACAAACGAAATAGCCAACTCAGGGGAGCCTATGTGACTCAGTGGTTGCGTGCTGGCTTCCCACGTACGAGGTCCCAGCTTTAATCCCTGGCACCTCAAAAAAAAAGGATGTGTGGTTGTAAATTATTTCTGAAAATGAACGTCTGACTCTCATCTGACTGCTTTTAGAAGCGTGTCAGTGAGTGTTTTGGGGGCTGCTGTGGAGTTGCAGAGCTGTGATGATGCAGTCGTCTTTGCCGATTGTATCCCCAGCCCCACCAACTATTTATTGGCAGATATTTAACCAAATGGAAAGAAACATCGGCTTTATACATTTGATTCCTGATTCCTTTTCTTGTTTCTCTCCTTTTCGTAGGTCTGATGCTTTGGGGCAGATTCTCCCACAGCTGGGTAAAGACTGGACTCATCAGGGCATAGCAAAGCTCTACCATTCCATCAACGAGTAGGTATCCAGCAAGACAGCGCAGCGAGCTAGAGCCTGTCAGACAGTCTGCATGAATGATGTGCCCTCGGCCCAGCTTTTCCCGCTTTTCTTTCCTATTCCTTTTCTTGTAGCCTCACACAAAGAAAAGGGGCAGCCACCATTTATGGACCATGAGCTGTGTGCCTGGTACTGCATGGCGTGTTTCAGCTATGTTACCTCATGTAATTTTTCACAGTACTATTTTTAAGTCAGAGCTTAACAAGAGAGCCTGTTTTCATTTTTGGTTTTATTTATTGGCTATTTTAAAATTGTATTTCTTTGACTAGATAACACATGCATGCACAGGGGAAATGGTTCACTCAGCCTTATGATGTTATATACACCTTAAGAAATACACTCGGTGAACAGTCACACTTTGCTCTTGCTACCCTCCGAGGCAGCCACTGCTCGTAGTTTCTTGAACATCCTTCCGTCTGTGCATACAAGCACTGGGGGGCATGTTACACTCACTATGCTTATTTCACTTTATGTGGCTTAGCAGTTTTTTCCACGTTAGGATTTAGAGTTACCTCATTCCTTTTAATAGTTGTAAAGAGGTTCTATTATATGGATGTAGAGATTCAACGTTATCCTCTTTTCGAAGGTGGGAGTAAGGCTTAAGGGTTTAATAATTTGCTCAGGGTTGTTGGGCAGTAAATGGCAGGGCCTAGATTAATACGAGATCTGACATCAGAACCAGGCTCTTAAATACTCTGCCCTCATGCCTCATAAACTCTCATGGTGCTGTGATTCCTGCAGGTGTTTTCTGGGATGGGGTTTAGGGTCAGGCATTCTGCTCCCTGGACTTCCCATTCTCACACCTCACCTTCCCGGAACTGTGACTCCCACATGTCCCTGGCAGGTCCTTGCTCCTCTCCAGTAGAGCAGCCCTGATAGATGAGTTAATTTGATTGAACAATTACAGAGACCAAAGCATTAGTCCAGAATGCCATAATATGAATATTAGCAGTGTGGCAGTTACCCAGGCATAATTTTGCTCCTTGTCTTACAGAGTGGTTTGCATTCTGCAAATAGTCTTAGAAATAAGATCCTTTGTGTCTTCCCTTTACAGAAGATTATTTAAAATAGACTATTTAGTAGATTTTGTCATCTGGCTCTCATGGACTAGATGGTGAATATATGATATCAATACTTAGAAATACTTAAAAAGTTAGCATAAACTTTAGTTACATATACTTTAATTTTCCCCCATGGTATTTTCCATAAAAAAGTGAAATCTTTATAATCCTAACTAGTTTCTGCTAAATTCAAGAATTTAATTTTCAAAATAAATGAGAGGAACTTCAACTGGATCATTTAAAAGTGTCCCCCTGCCTTTCTTTAACCAAAGCACATGGGTTAAGCACGATGTTTCTGTTCTCTTTCAGGAATGGCTACAAGTTTCTGTACTGTTCTGCCCGTGCCATAGGCATGGCTGACATGACCCGTGGGTACCTCCACTGGGTCAATGACAAAGGCACGATCTTGCCACGGGGCCCTCTGATGCTGTCCCCCAGCAGCTTGTTCTCCGCCTTCCACAGGTACCTCCCTGGCAGGCTTGGCTGCCTCTCTACACATGTGGGGCAGGTGCTGAGGATAGCATGTGGCTGTGTACAGATGCCAGGGCCATGTCATGTATTCCAGAGCTTATGGTTCACACCTGGTATGTGTCAATATGGTAAAGAAAATTCGGGTGCTAGGAGTTCTCCAGGTGTCTCCTTTCCTAAACCCCATCATTCTTTCTTAGTCCTCAGACTAACTGGGGAAGAAGGAAAAAGAAAGATACCAGTTACAAAGAATTTAAAAAATTGAACAGTCGTGAGAACTAAAATCTTTTCAGGCCCATAAACCAGGAGAAAATACCATTTTGAATTTGGTGATGGTTATATTTGTATTTTTTCCCTAGGGAAGTGATAGAAAAGAAACCAGAGAAGTTCAAGATTGAGTGTCTAAATGATATCAGGAATTTGTTTGCACCATCTAAGCAGCCCTTCTATGCTGCCTTTGGAAACCGCCCAAATGTAAGTGCCACCTCTGGGCCACAGATTCTGTTGTGGTAGATAGAATGCAGAGGAATGAACTTCTTAGGATACATCCATGTCATAATTTTTTTAACTCCCCCCTCCTTTTTTTTTTAATAGCAGAGCTGAGGCACAAACCTAGGCTCTTTCCACCATATGGAGGAAACTGGAGATAAATCATATTTGGGTGGGCAGTTGTGGAAGGGTGGAATTGTGTAATGCATATTCTTTAGGGATAGTGACCACTTCTTTTTGCCTCTCCCACAACTGCCTAGTACAGCATTAAATAGCAACTATAACCAATACTTACTGTTTGCCATGTGCCCAGCCTTGTGTTAAGTAAGCAGTTTACTTGGATTATGTCTTCTTTTGCTTTTCCTAACATCCATATAAAGAAGGGATTATCATCACTATTTTACTAACTAAAATGAAGTAAGTAGACTCAGGTGAAGCCACTTGCTCAAAATGACACGAGTAAATGGCAGAGCCGCAGCTGGAGTCCAGATGGACTCTGGACCCCAGAGTCCTCCTCCAGCCAGTCTCCTTTAGCAGTGACTACACAGGTCATCACAACACCAGACAGTCTGTGGCCGGGGCTGGAGAAGTGTGGCCTTGGTTCTGGATTTTTATTTTTAATTGTACTTCTTCCCTCCTGACTCTGCATACACCACCACCCCCGCCCCCCTTTTTTCCCCCAGCAAAATGAATAACCAGTTCTGCTAAATAGGATTTCACTTCACCTCTTTCAAATGTCTCCAGTAACTGGCAAGGCCCTGTAGGTGATGTGCCCCAGAATTTTGGTGTATAGAGAAGGACTTTCCCTGATTCTGGGGCTTCGGTTCCATTTCCTCAGGTGGTTCAAGCCATGTCCTTGGATCGACCCCAGAACCCTGGCATGAAGCCCTCCCCCCCCCCCCGCCATGACCTCACCCCCTGACTTACCTCACGTCACACAAGGACATCTGGTGAGGTCCCAGGCGTGGCAAGTGGCTGCCCTTGCTCCTGCACCAGAGGCCTTGGCATCTTTCTAGTTTGTATTTGCCTAAAGCTCATTTTCAGTGACAAAATTGAAATATGCCTGACTCCTCATGTTTTCCCTAGGAGTCTTCTGCTTATGCAGTGCT
This sequence comes from Tolypeutes matacus, assembly GCA_026826555.1. Taxonomy (NCBI): domain Eukaryota; kingdom Metazoa; phylum Chordata; class Mammalia; order Cingulata; family Chlamyphoridae; genus Tolypeutes; species Tolypeutes matacus. The sequence continues at coordinate 9,155,619 of JAKSZT010053813.1, forward strand.
TCTGACTCACAGGGAACCCAAGAAGCAGCTCTTGATTTCTCCCTGTAATCCCCCGGCGTGGTGTTTTCTTCTGCAGGATGTCTATGCTTACATCCAAGTCGGAGTTCCAGACTGTAGAATATTCACTGTGAACCCCAAGGGTGAATTAATACAAGAAAGGACCAAAGGAAACAAGTCATCGTAAGTGTATCTATTTCTCAGCATGGGGCCTACTGCCAGGAGCAAACAGGTATTAACTAAGAGTCAGGCTCAGCTTGAAGGATCAGAGCTACATCTGCCTTTTGGAGAATTTCCTCTCCACTGGGAGTTTCTGCCTCTAAAACATTTAAGTGATCACTGATTACCCTAGACTTGAAGAAATCTACACCCTGAGAAGGGATTTGATACCTATCTCTAAATCTACTTATGTGAGGAATCTGAAAACCTACAGTTTCGTGCTCTTTAACCAATTTTAAAATAACAGTTTGCATCTCCCCCAACTCCTCCTCCTAGGTATCACAGACTGAGTGAGCTCGTGGAACATGTGTTTCCACTTCTCAATAAAGAACAGAATTCCGCCTTCCCATGCCCCGAGTTCAGTTCCTTTTGCTACTGGCGAGACCCGATCCCTGCCGTGAACCTAGACGACCTGGCCTGAGGGGCTGTCTCGCGGAAGCAGGGAGGTCCACGGTCACCCAGGATCGCTACTGGCCCTTCTGCTGGGCAGAGGATTGGGTTAACCTCAGAGCCACCAGTGCTGACGAGATGGGAGCTTACTGCAAGCACGCGCTCTCCCAGACAGGGACCCGCAGTGCTCCCTGGGACTGGGATTGCCATCCTTCTTCACTTTCCCAGATTGGCTTCCAGGCATGGCCATATCCAGAGCTCAGTGCCCTAAAGGTGAGGTGAGCGCTTTGTTACCTGTGTCGGTCACCACACAAGCTTTGGGTTGAGTGGTATGCTGGCTTCTCCTTTAGTTGCACAGTTTTCAAGGAAGAAGAGAGAAGCTCAAAGAGTGGATATGACAAAGCATTAACAAAGTGAAGTGTTCCCCACCCCATCCCAGGCAGTTGAGATTCCATTCCACCAAGAATCAAGAGTCCACTGAACTGCCACAGGGCACCAGTGAGCCGGTTAGCACCGTCTGTGCAGGCTCCTGCTCTGCACTGCGCCTTTCCTGCTGCACTGCTACAGGACAACTGCTTTCCTGGACAAGCCCCTGACTGGGAGTATTGCCTCCAGGTTGGGATTCCACGCCTAGAAACAGGGAGGCCCCTAACAGTGAAGCAGTGTGGGCTTCTCCTCTGTGGCTACCCCATGACAGAAGATGTTATTTCTTAGACCTAGCCAGCAGAAACAGGCTTTGCAGGTATATATTGGACGGCTGCAATTAAAGTCCTAATAGTGGGAATCAGGTTTAAAAATAGTAACCCATCTGTTTTCAAGGAGGCCTCAGAAATGCAGACAGTTGTATTCAGTCCTGGGAAGGTTCTTTTCTCTAGCCCTCTGTCTGTTCCTGGTGTAGATGGACTTTCATTAGGGAAACAGAGTGAAGCTCGCTCTAAGGCCACTGGCCAACAGCCTTTGGCATCTGGCATCAGAGCCAGTGGGAGCCACTGAAGAGCAGGCTTCTGTAGTTCCCATCAGCCCACCTCTCTGTGTCTCCTTGGCAGCCGAGGACTCCATGAGAGATCTATCATGGGGGGGTCCCAGTGTATTTTCACTAAAAAGTAAAGAGCAGCTCAATTTACAGACCTGGTTGGCATGAACTTCAGGCCAACTGTTCCTAAGCAGACAGCAGCTGGAAAGGGCTGTGGCTGTGTGCTATGAGCCCATCCCCAGGTTGCCACTAGCGAGATCAGGATGGGTGTTGACAATCACCTCAGTATTAAAATCAAGTGATCGGTTAGAGAGGAGGCTCTCATGGGACCGAAATGACCAAAGTTCCTAGTGCTCCATAAGCGAGGGAGCAGAAAGAGGCAGGTACAGGTGTGATGTTCTCAGGATGGTTTCATTTCTGACTCCCCTTTCCCCCGTGAGTTATTGGTGAGCTTTTCTCACCATACTGATCTACAGATGGAGAAATAAGGGTGGTATTTTTCCAGATAGGAGAGTTGAAATGCCCAGACTTATTTCAGCCATTTTTCCCTAGTGTTCTTAGATGCAGAGACAATTTTGAAATCCCTTGAATACAGTTTTCAGTGACAAAACCTGAAGGCACATGTTCCCAGAGAAGACACAAGACATGCTTTCTCCAGTTCAAACATTCTCACCTTAAATATTTCAGGACTAATTGTTTAATGTGTTTATGTACAGTAGGTTAGGGAAACTAGGTTATGTTTATATGAAGTTCTACCTAATTAGTGAATTAAAATCCTAGGAGACCAGATAAGAAGTTACTTTATTTCATAAATGTCCTTAGCATGTTCTCTCTAAAGCCTTTGGTTTAGAGGTAGAATGTGAGCTTTATGCACTTAGCCTGAGCTTAGTAAGGTTTCTTTGCATACATGCGGTACAAAAAATTCTTAATACACCCCTTCTTTAGTCCTTCTAGGTTGTCCTTTGTTTTTTTTAACAAGCTCTTCTGTTTGGACATATAGGCCTTCCTTAGAGGAACCAGGGCCTCCCAGCCTGGGAAAGGGTGGCTTGGTCCCTTGATCCCAGTGTCCATAGCAATAGACTGTCACTGCAGATTGATCTAGTGGGTATATATGCTAATTAACGTGAGTCTTTTCCTTATTTAAAGGAGTCCCTCTTACTGAACATAGATGACTTACTATAGTGTTATGAAAGTATTGTTTGTGCTAAAAATCCATTGCCATTTGGTACAAATGACATTTGTTCTTTCTGTGAAAGAGAGATGCCCTTGAGTGTGTTTGTACACAGAGCCTTCAGGTGGTGAGTTGATGAAGCAGCATCACCCCCGCATTGTTTTCAGTGATGGGGGATATCACAGGGAGGTGCAGGGCAGATTGGGCTCTTCTCAGTTGCTCCATTGATTAAATGGCACCTTCCCCAATTCAGTCTGACTGTAGTGGTTGCTTTTATGTCCATGTATTTCAGGCTTGTACTTCTGTGAAAGGTAGCCATCCTGTATCATCTTCAGGCTTTAGGGAGTACACGTAGGCATGCCAACCCAGCCCCATAGTTGAATACTGTGTTTCGCTGTGCTTAATAACATCTACATAGTTTTCAACTGGAAAAATAACTTACTAGTATGATGTCCTAAAATGAAAGCTGCTAAAAATTACAGGTAGTGTTTTTCGGTCTGGGTCCACCTTTATACTCTTGTCAGATTATTGCTGAGGAACCGCAGCTAACTAAATGCCTGGAAAGTACCTCGGCCCATAGAACCCTGCTTGACTCTGAGACCTGCACACAGCCATACTGCAGTTCACTCTTGAAGGTACAGGCAAGGTTTTTTTGTTTGTTTGTTTTACACAAAAGCAGCTCGTCCTCTCCTCAAAAGTTGGCAAAACAGGCTCTTTAAGGAATTGTTTCTCTGAGAAGCCCTGTTTATGAGCTTCCCAGGTTTATTGAAACTGGTTAAAAATAAGAGTTTTTATTTTCAAGTAAGTGCTCTTTCCAGGTGAAAACTTTTTTTGGTTTGTTTTGAAGGTAAGGAAAAGAGGGGAAACTTTGCTCTTTCAATTTAATAATTATTAAGTTCAGTCTATGATGAAGTATTTGATTATTAAACAGTAATGCCACTAATAAGTTTTAAATTTTCAGGAATTAAGTGTAAACATCAGTACAATACTCTTAGTTATGGTAAAGACAACTGTCCTGAGATAAATGACTCACTTTGGTGCAATGTTTGATGTTCAAAATGCGATGTTACAACAAATAAACAAATGTAAAGTAAATGCATTTGAGTCTTTCTTTCTGCTGACATTTAAACCATCTTCTCTATATGCTTGCCAAAAAATGGCTATTTCCATAAATTAGCATTCTTTGCTGACACTTAAATTTATCTACAAAAGGGACTTCTTTGTGGTACTTATTTTTAAAACCTGACTCCAAAAGTAAGGCTACACCACAGGAGCTAACCTCTCCTGCTTTGTAGATTCTGCCAGGGAACTATTCATTCATACATATGTAATTTCTTTTGTTTTCTCACTGATTTCAACTACATTGTATTTACCTCTTATCCCTCAGCCCTTCCAGTTTCCCTGAGAGTAATGTTCAGAAGTTCTTGCTACCTTCTTGCATACAATTATATGATTCCTGATGTTTTTCCTCAGATTAAAAGAATCAAAATGATCTTTGATCAAAAACCATATCCCACATACTATTTATCTTCTCAGGATCTCTTAACCCTTTACCATATGCAAATAGATTCTGAATACTTTGAATAACAAAAGTCCCTCCATTAGTGTGTGCTTTAAATCTTCACCCAGACAGGCTGAAAGCTATTCAAAGGGAAGCAGCACACAGAAGGACAGCTTCTGTGGACAGCTCAGTCAGTGTAAGAAACAAATCATAGTGGCCTGGAGCAAAAGATTACTAACTTTAAGACATACAAGAAAGATTATTTCATAGGGAAAAGAGGGGATAACGGGAATTCCTCAGGCCATGAGTGTATGCCCAGGACAAGGCACATGCTCAGAAAAGGCTAGAGAGGACCCTACACTTCAGGCTTACCGTAGGTTCACTGGTGAGAGGATTAAGCTCTGAAGGAGAGTACCAGCCAACACAGGGCCAATCTACTAAGACTGTGAAAGGTGATTTTTGTGTTTGTTTTATTTCTTTTTGTTAGTTCCTAGCACTCAAGGATCTCTATGACATCACTAGCTGGATATAAACTTAAGGAACAGACAGTTTAAGACTCCCAGAGTTAAAACTTTAAAATATTAAAATGTACAGTGTACAACAGACAAAAACAGGAAGTAATGACCCATTCAACAAGTTAAAAATTCCAGACTTAACACATTAAAATATTAAAGGAACAAGATAAAACATTAGAAACCATCAATGAAGGAAATCAGACTTTGGAAATACCAGAGTTTTTTTTTTTTTTTTTAATTGTTTTTAATATGCCCAAAGAGCTGAAGGAAAACACGATAAAAGAAAAAAAACGTGAACAGTGCCTACTAGGCTTGTGTTGGACACCACAAAGCATACCAATATTCTCATTACAGGAGTCCCAGAAAGCAAAGGGCCAGAAGGAATATTCAAAGAAATAATGGTTTAAGATTTCCCCAATTTAACAAAAGACATGAACGTACACATCCAAGAAGCCCAGTGAACCCCAAACAGGATTAACTCATCTATCCATGCCTGGTGACATTATAACCAAACTATCAAATGCCAAAACCAAAGAGAATCCTGAAAGAGCGAAGCAATGCATCGTGTACAAGGGATAAGATTAAGTGCCAATTTCTCATCAGAAACCAGAGAGGCAAGAAGGCAGTAGGGCAACATAGTTAAAGTGCTAAAAGAAAATAATTACCAACCAAGAATTTTTTATCTGGTGAGAATTAGAAAAATGAGAGAGAAGGGGTAAAAAAAGAGAGATTGAAACATTTCCAGATAAACAAGAGCTGAGGGACTTCATCACCACTAGACTTGTACATGAAATGTTAAAGGGAATTCTTCAGATTGAAAGGAAAGGACAGTAGACCATAGCTTGAAGCAAATAAAGATCTCTAATAAAGGTAACTGTGGGTAATTATAAAATAACTGCTATTATATATTTTTCGTTTGTTATTCCATTTTTTACTTTTGACAAGATATAAAGTGCAAACAAAAAGTAATGATAAATCTATAGTTCTGGACACAGTATATAAAGAGGTAATTTGTGATGAGAACTACATAAAGGTAGGGGACCAGAAAAGTATAGGAACATAGTTTGGATGTGCTATTAAAGGTAAGTTGGTATCAAATCAAATATGACTGTTAGATTTAGGATGTCAAATTTAATGTGACCACAGAGAAAATACCTCAAAACGGCACATAGAAGGAATAAACCACACTCTCCCCCATACAGTTTTGCATATTATATGATGATATAAAATGGCCTATATCTGTCATTGCAGTGTCAATCAGGACAATTCCCAAGTCCCGAAAAAGCCCCTGTATTACAACTGCTTTTCCCTCTCCCTGCCCCCAGAGCCTCCAGTGGCCACTGGCTCCATATCAATGTTGTAATCTCTTCCATTGCTTGAATCACAATATGAGTATAATAGAATACGAGTAAGTCCACTTTAGTCCATAGCTCTTCCCCCATCTTGAGGAGTCTGGGATGGTGATGTCCACTCCACCTCCAATTGAGAGGGGGCTTATATCCCATGGGGAAGATGGATGAGATTATCCTACCTGCAGCTGCAGACTCTCTCCATTCCCTGGGTTGGCCGTTGTCCATCATCATCTCCCGCCAGTTGTCCTGGGTGAGTCCAGTGAGCTGTAAAGTAGGAGTTGTTGCTCCACCGAGGTTCTGGGCCCAGCTGGCACATGGACAGCCGAAAGACTCAAATCTCTGAACATTACCTACAAACTCCAGCACCAAGTATAGGTTTGAATAGAAGGGACAGATGAGCCATGTGCAGGGAAGACATAGCTGAGTCCAACTCTGTCACTCTAAGGAGCACAAACTCCAAAGTCGGGCCCACTGGCAAGGCACCAAACTCCGGAGCTATCTGCCCTGACATAGGACCTGGGTGTCTCCAGAGCCCTCAGGAGCCCATTTGGGGTGACATTTACTTTGGAATTCTATGAGATCCTACTGAGATGTGTATAAGCATTACCTCTGGGATGGCCTCCCGACTCATTTTGAAGTCTCTTAGCCATTTAAGCTCATTTGTCTTTACCTTTCCCCCCTTTTATTCAAGGTCTTTTTCCAGTCACATTGCCAGTTGGCACTTGGTAGTGATCCCTCAGTGCCAGGGAGGCTCATCCCCAGGAGTCATGTCCCACACTGGGAGGAAGGTAATGCATTCATATGCTGAGTTTGGCTTAGAGAGGGGCCACATTTGAGCAACAAGGAGGCTCTCAGGAGGCAACCTTTAGGCACCCCATAACAATAGGCTAAGTTTCAATTTCAAGAGCAAAGACTCATAAGGCTAGTCATCAATATCAAGGATCATCCTCCTTCTCCAGTCACTGCCCCTGCACTTGGGGGACTGTTGCTGCTCCCTTAGAGAATGTGGCAGAGCTCTCCAGGATGGGAATTCGGTAATCTAAGTTTCTTTAAAAATAAAAAAATAAGTTTGTGTTTATCAATTGTAACAAATGTACCACACTAATGAAAGATGTTAAAGTGGGAAAGTGTGGGAGGGAGAGGGGGTGGGGTATATTGGTATCCTTTATATTTTTGATGTAACATTTATATACTCTAAAACTTCTTTAAAAATAAAAATTTTTTTTAATAAAACAGCATGGTACTGGCACAAGGACAGACATAGACCAATAGAATCAAATTGAGAGTTCAAAAATCAGTTATGGCCAACTGATTTTTGACAAGGGTGCCACATTCACTCAATGGGGAAAGAATAGTCTCTTCAACAAATGGTGCTAGGAAAACTGCATGTCCATTGCCAAAGAATGAAGGTAGGCCCCTATTTCACACCATACACAAAAATCAATTCAAAGTGGATAATAGACCTAAATATAAAAACCAGGACCATAAAACTTGTAGAAGAAAACATAATGGAAGCATCTTCAGGACCTTAGGCAATGGTTTCTTAGACTTTACACCCAAAGCACAATCAACAAAAGAAAAAATAGAGAAATGGGGACCTCATCAAAATGAAAGACTTTGTGCATCAAAGGACTTTATCATGAAAGTAAAAAGACAGTCTACTCAATGGGAGAAGATATTTGGAAACCACATATCCAATAAGGTTTTAATATCCTGAATATATAAAGAAATCCTACAACTCAACAATAAAAGCACTAACAACCCATTTAGAAATGGACAACAGACTCAAATATACATTTCTCCAAAGAAGATAAACAAATGGCAGAAAGCGCATGAAAACAATACTCAACATCACTAGCTATTAGGGAAATGTAAATCAAAACCACAGTGAGATAACATTTCTTACCCACTAGACTGGCCACTATTTAAACAAACAAAAATATTAGAATGTGGAGAAACAGGAACACTCATTCATTGCTGATGGGAATGTAAAATGGTACAGCCACTGTGGGGGACAGTTTGGCGGTTCCTAAGAAAGCTAAATATATAACTACCATATGACCCAGCAATCCCACTTCTAGGTATATACCCAAAAGATTTGAAAGCAGGGATTCAGATATTTGCACGTCAAGGTTCATAGCGACATTATTCACAATTGCCAAAAGATGGAAGCATCCGAGCATCCATCGATGGATGAATGGATAAATAAAATGTGATATAGACATACAGTGGGATGTTATTCAACCATAAAAAGGAATGACGTTCTAATACATGCCACAATGTGGATTAACCTTGAAGACATGATGAGTGAAATAAGCCAGCCAAAAGAAGACAACTATTGTATGACCATAGTGATATGAAGTAATTAGAAAAGCAGGCTCAGAATCTAGAATATAGGTTCCCAGGGGGTGGAGTGGGAGAAGAGAATGAGGAATTAATGCTTAAATTTTGCATAGTTTCTATTTGGGTTAACTGTAAAGTTTTGGTAATGAATGGTGGTGATGGTAGCACACATTGTAATAAATAGCTCTGAAGTATATATATGTATGTGGTCAAAGGAAAATTTTAGGTTGTATATATGTTAGTATAATAAAAATTCAAAATAAAAAACATAAGACTACAACACAATGAACCCTATTATAAACTTTGAAGTACAGTTGATAGTACAATTATTAAAAATGTTCTTTCATGAATTGTCACAAATGTACCACATTAATGCAAGGCATTGAAAACAGGGTGGTATATGGGCTCTGTACTTTATTCATGATTTTTCTGTAAACCTACAACTTCTCTAATAAAAAAATTTTTTTTTTTTTAACCAGCATAGTAGAGCCCAGGACCAGCTTCATGGCTTCATTGGTGAATTTTGCCGAATGTTCAAATTAACACCACTTCTGCTCAAACTCTGAAAAAATTGAAGAGGGGAGTGAACACTCTAACTCATTCAGTCAGGCCAGCATCACTTTTATACTAAAGTCAAATGAAGATTCCCACAAGAAAACTACAGGCCAAGATTCCTTAAGAATATAGATGCAAAATTCCTCAAAATAACTAGCAAACCAAATCCAACACCTCATTGAAGGATTTATACGATCAAGTGAGATTTATCCCAGTAATACAAGAGTGGTTCAACATAAGAAAATCAATGTAATACACCACATTAATAGAATGAGGGGGGTAATGATATGATTGTCTCTATTGACAGAAAAGGCATTTGACAAGATCCAGCACCCCTTTTTCATAAAAGGACTCAGAAAACTAGGAAAAGGAAACTTCCTCCATATGATAAAGGGCATACATGAAAAATCAACAGCAAACATCATACTCACCAATGAAAGTGAAAACATTCCCCCTAAGATGTGGAGCAAGACAAGAATGCCCACTTTCACCAAAGCTATTAACTCTACTAGAAATTCTAGCCAGAGTTGGTGACATGATCCTATATACAGAAAATCCTGGAAAATACGCAACAAAGCTACTAGAACTAATAAACACATTGAGCAAAGTTTCAGAGTACAAGATCAACATGCAAAAATCAGTGGTATTTTTATACACTAATGAACAATCTGAAAATTAAATCAAGGAAAAATCATCTAATTAGAAAACAGCAACTAAAAAATTAAAACATCTAGGAATTTAAACAAAAGTATTTTTTGGGATCTCCAGAGATACAGAACCAAGAAGAGATATATGTAAATATTAAGAGATTTCATCTAGTATTTGGCTCCCATGACCACAGGGATTGACAAATCCAAATTACATATGGCAGGCCAGAAGTTGGAAACTCCAATGAAGCTGAGGTTGAATTTCCCAGGAGAATTCTGAAATCCTCAGTTCTAGCTTTAAGACCATCAACTGATGCTCCCTTCATTGCTTGAGGGCAATTTCCTTTGTTAATTATAGATGCAACCAGCCATAGATGCAGTCAACTTACCCTTAAACTTTCTCACAAGTAATAATCAGGACAGAGCTTGCTTGACCAAATAACTTGACACCATAACCTAGTTAAGTTGACACATGAAATTAAACATCACAGTCCACCTCTTGTCAACTTGGTACCCACATACATCTCCTTAAAAACCATGCTGAATCTCCAAGTAAAGATAATAAAACATAGTCATACTTTTGCCTATTAGTGAAAATGTCTCACATTTTGAAAACACAATAACCCTTTTTCCAAAGATGATGAAAGTCCTTGGGTATATTCACTCTTATCCTTGGTATCCTTTAACCTAAATACTATGACATACAGTTAATACAACCTATGTTATATAATAAAGATTAGAGGGAGAAAACAAAGATATTTCCTCTATGTATATATGTAAATATATTCATAAATAAGGAAGAAATACTAATAACCATTACAGCCCTCATTTTTGGAACTGGTCACTTGGTCATAGCTAGTATTTAAAACTACCTTCTTCCACTACCCATCCATATTCCTTTTACCTTCTACAAACGTCTAGGTTGATCTTGATTCTTTGCCTGGCAGGGTGACCCAAATTCATTCCAGAAGTGTCTGGGCTATTGGTAGCCCTGCCTGGATTGGATTGTTGTTGTTTTCCATTGACTTGAATCACAGGGCATGGCAGCACTGAGATACCCTAAGGGATTTGCTGTATTCTAGCCACTCTTCAGCAGAATTTAGGGATTCCATGTCCCCACCATCATCATTATCAGCCCATATAATGATATATCATCCCAATTTGCAGGATCCATTCCTTCCCAATCAATGTCTTAGTTTAACAGCAGACACTCGGCAAGGTTAGGAATTCCGTTTGCATTGTTACTCAGCTATTTACAGGATGAGAATGTACATCTGGTTTTCAGAAATCTCAACTCCGCAGCTACAAGAATTAAAGACTTCTTTCAGGGCACACAAAGTTTCATGTCATTTATGTGGCGCATAAGCTGGGAATTCAAAACCCTGGCCTCATCCTTTAACAACTATATCCAGCATATTTAGGAACAACCAGACAACACCATTATACTTTTTAACTCCCCCAAATCTTCTAAGATATCAAGTACACTGTCACCCAGAGCCTAGCCTCATAAGCATTTGAGTAGCCATATCCAGTGGTGATATTTTGTGTATCTCTATTGCCAATTCATGTCATGGCCTATCATTAGAAATAGAGTCATTAGTGCCTCTACATATAATCAGATTAGAGAACCAATTCCAAAAACCCCTGAACCAACTCAGAAATCTCATTCTTAAGATTCTGTTTCTCAAGAACCACTCTCAGATTTATTATAGGAATTGACTCACATGACCGTGGGGATTGACATGTCCGAATTCCATAGAACAGGCCACAAGTTGGAAATTCTGATGAAGGTAAGGTTGAATTCCCCAGGAGAAGATGACTAGCTGAAGTAAAGACAAATTCTCCTTTCTGACTTCTGAAATCTTCAATTCTGCTTTAAGACCTCCAACTGATTGGATGAAGACTCTCATTGCTGGAGGATTCTCCTTTGTTGAGTGTAGATGCAATCAGCTATAGCTGCAACCAACTGACTAGAGATACAAGTCCATCTATGAAATATCTTCATAGTAATAATAAGGTCAGAGCTTGCTTGACCAAACAATTGTACACTGTTATCTAGCCAAGTTGACACATCCAATTAACTATCACACCAAGTACATAAAGGGCTTGTACACAGAAAAATACTAAACATTGCCTGAAAGAAATTAAAGACGACTTAAATAAATCTGTGTTCATGGATTGGAAGACATCAGTTCTACTCAGCAATTTACAGGTTCAATACAATTCCAGTCAAAATTCCTACACCCTTCTTTGCAGAAATGAAAAAGCCAATCATCAAATTCATATGGAAGGGTAAAAGGGTCCTGAATAACCAAAACTTCATTGTGAAAAAGAAAAACAAAGGTGGAGGGCTCACATTTCCCAATTTTAAAATGTTTTACAAAGCCACAGCAATCAAAATAGTGTGGAACTGGTAAAAGGACAGACACATAGACCAATGGAATAGAATTTAGAGTTCAGAAATAAACCCTCACGTCTAGGGCCAATTGGTTTTTGGCAAGGGTACCAAGTCCACTCACGGGGAAAGAATAGTATCTTCAACAAATGGTGCTAGGAGTGAAAGTAGATCTCTACCTCACACCATATACAAAAATTAATGCAAAATGGATCAAAGGCCTAATTATGAGAATTAAAAGGATAAAACTTATGAAAAACAAACAGGGAACTACCTTCTGGGCCTTATATTAGAAAATGGATTCTTAGACTTTACACCAAAAGCACAAGCAACAAGAAAAAAATAAAATGGGCTTCATCAAAATTAAAGAACTTTTGTGAAGAGGACATTATAAAGAAAGTAAATAACCTACAGAATGGGAGAAAATATTTGGAAACCACATATCCAATAAGGGCTTAATATCTAGAATATATAAAGAAATCCTACAACTCAACAACAAAAAGAAACGAATGACTCAATTTTTTAAAAATAGGCTGACTAGAATAGACATTTTTCCAAAGATGATACACAAATGACAATAAGCACATGAAAAGATGCTTAACATCTTTAGCCATTAGGGAAATGCAAATCAAATCCACAATAAGATACCACTTCACACCCACTAGAATGGCTACTATTTAAAAAAAATAAGTGTTGATGAGGATGTGGAGAAATAGGAACTCTTCCTTGTGCATTGGTAGGACTAGAAAACGTTGCAGCCATTGTGGAAAAACAAGTTGGCAGTGCTTCAGAGAGTTTAGAATTACCATTTGACCCAGCAATCTAACTTTGAGGTATATAGCCAAAAGAATTGAAAACAGGTATTTGAACAGATACTTGCACACCGATGTTCATAGCAGCAGTATTCACAATACCCAAAAGGTGAGTACTACCTAGGTATCCAACCAGTGAATGGATAAACAAAATGTGATGGATGGATGGATGGACGGACGGATGGAGGACGGATAGATTAGATAGATAGGCACAATAGGAGATTAGCCATAAAAAGAAGAGTTCTGATAGATACTGTAACATGGATAAACCTTGAAGATACCATGTTTAGTGAGATAATCCAGCCACAAAAGGACACATTTTATATGATCTCACTTACATGAAGTAACTAGATTATACAAATTCATAATAAAAAATTAGAACACAGGTTGGCAGGGGTGGGGTAGGGAATGGGGAGTTACTGCTTAATGGGTACAGAGTTTCTGTTTGGGGTGATGAAGTTTAGTAATGAAGGATGGTGTGAATGTAATTAAGAGTATTTGAAAGTGGTTAAAATTATTTCATGTTGTCTAGCAAAATTTAAAAAAAAATAAAAGATGCACTGAGAGAGGAGGACCAGGTTTTGCTTGACACTATAGAGAATCATGCATAGACTAGAGAAGAACAAAATGTTTGGGCACTATCTACTTTCTGTCTGATTCCAGCCTTTTCAGTGTGAAGCATTTGCTCCCTTTGACAATGAGTGAGGTCTTTAAAAAAGGGGTGTGAGGGAGAGGCGACAAAAGCAATTTCACATGCAACTGGGTTTTCCTAAAAATGCTCCACTGCGCTGAGTCTTTTTTCCATGAGTCATTTCTAGGACTGCCAACCATAATCTGACAACTACCTTGAGCCAGCTCCCCAGCTGTAGAAACAAGGGATAGGAACTCCATTCTCCATCCGCCGGACAGAAAGGTGCAAATAAAAAATACTAAAACAGTAAACCTTTAGTTTTTCTAGATCACTTCTCCCTTCCAGATCCTATAGGAGGCAAACTAAGGGAAAGGCTTTAGGGTTTCTTGAACTGATGGGGGGGGTGTCATATAACCAAGAACTGCCCTCAGGTGTCCAGGAGCCACACTGCCATTCATTTGCAATCAGTGAAACCCAAAGCACTTTTACAGCACAACAGCAGCTTCTGATGGCTCAACCTGAGCCAAGGAAACCAAAGCTCTTTTACTTATTTCTATCATCCAAGTCGTTGCCTGGGGCTCGCGGCTACTCACCTTGCCCCACCTAGACAGGCAGAGTGGCACTTAATTGGCCAATAGATTTTACCCATCTGATTAGAAAAAAACCACCTTGAACGAAGGGTCCCCTAAATCTCGAGGTTTAGGCTGCTTCTGTGTAAAGGGTTCCCCTGCCTGGGCTTCCCCTTAGGACTGCACAGGCTCTCCAGGGGAGGATTTCTGCTTTTTTCCATGTGACCTCAGCTTTCAGCACGCAATCAGTTTTACAGTGGGCCTCTTGTTGCTTGGCAGCCAGAGAGTTCTTACAGCTGTCCCTTGAATGTGAAGAGCATTCGATCTCACTAGCTCGAGCAGTTTCTGATTAGATATAAATTCCCATGGAGAAGCCCCTCTTCAGCTGTGGGGTCACACGGGACATTGGCTACCAAACATCTGGTCTGTCTTTACCAGCCAAAAAAATAAAATGTGCTCAGCTTAGATGCTTAGGGGTAACCATTTTAGAGCCGAGATAAATTTATTCAAGCTTAATTGCTACAGCCATTTTTAAAAGTGACTTTCTACAGTTTGCTTTTTAACAACTTCCAATCCAGAAGGCACAGACTTAAGAAAAATAACTTCAAGTGGTTTTACATCTTTATTTATACTCCCTGTCTTTGCACTTAAATTGTACAAGTCATTTAAGGAGCCCACCAAGCAAAAACAGTCTCCAGTGCACCCATTCTCAGCTGGGGAAAGGCCCAGAGTGAGCAGTGATGAGTCCCGGATGAAAACATGAACACATGGACAGCCCAAAAGGTAAACTCTAGGAAGTGGCCCAAGCCACTTCCACACTTCAGTGTTTAAACTTTTCTCCTACATGCAGTGTAGAATAGACAGACAGACAATTGGCTACAGTGTTACTCTCCAGTAAAAACTAGCTGCAGGAACCAGCTTCCTGCCAGCCTGGAGCCCAGCAGCTCTTCTTTCTCCATCAGCAGGACAGGAGCCTACGCCCCCACCCTGGGAGAAGGCATGAAAGCTTCGACAGTCAGCACCCTGGAGGTCCACCCAGTGTGCCAAGCTCACACTAACCACAGGGTGCAGGGGTAGCAATCCATCTTAAAAGCAGGGACGTTTCCAGGTCTCCAGTTGTTCGTTGGAGTGACAGGAAATCAGTAGCCACGTTAGACACTTGTTAGGCTCACTTTACTCCCTGCCCTGAAACGAGCCATCAGGTGTGGTGGCCTAGCAACCAGGTAAGGCCTTTATCCTGGGGGCGGGGGGGCGGGGAAGAGAGGTGTACGCGGAAAACTCTAGACCAGTGCTCCAGTTACATACATAAACAATATATTAAAGCTTCCAAGTTTTTACAACCATCCTTACCGTTCCCCATTCCCCAGCCAAGCTAAAGGTGGGAGAGGAAAGGATATAAGAAAACCCCGCTGAATGTGGAGTACATTTCATCCAAGTCCGTGTGAGCCAGCCTGCCCCCCGTCACCACTATGTTGACTCCGTCTCCTGCCTTCAGGTGCACAATAAGGTGGAAAGCCCCTGGCCCCCCGCACATGTGGAAAGATCCTTGCGCTTGGTGGTATTCCAGAAGTTCTCTCCTGTACCCTGCTGTGTGCAGCTGGGCCACGCTGGCATTGGAGACGGACAGCACAGCCTCCACGTAGGCATCTCGCTCAGGGGTGAGGGTGGCGGTGAGCAGGTAGCGCCCATCATACGGAGCCGTGAAGATCCCTGGGAGGAAGGCAGACATGATGCTCAGCTTTCACAGTCCCAGCCCGTGGCCACTGGCGTCGGGCGACCAACCTCCCTGGCTGGCCCGGTTTTAGCGCTCAGAGGCCTGGGAAACTGGGACAGCTGCCGCCGGGCCTTGAGAAGGCAGGCCGAGCTGGGGAAAGGCAGCCCCCACCCCACACCCACCCAGGGTCTCCAAGACCCAATTTTGCTTGCACTGCTCTTTAACACTGCTCTGTTTTTCCCCTGGCCCATTCCTTATTGGGAAACCTGCTGTCTTCTGCTAATAACATTCAGAAAAGAATAACCGCCCCGCAGGATTTGGTATAATTAACTCTCACCTACGCTTACAACAGCAGCAGCCCTAGGAAAAACTCATCTCTTGTCGTTCTGCAAGGTACATTGAGAAAAATATCTCTAGCCTTGCTGTGAAGGCAGCATGGCCCCCCTGACAGCCTTCAGCCCTTTTTCTGGCCACTGGATCCACCGGGGCTTTTGCACCATCACCTGTACCCCATACATACGTCATGAAAGCCTGGGCTGAGGCCAGGGCCTGCTCCCACCCTCATCTGCAGCTCGGTGGGAATGAGCACACACCCAGAAGCCTAGTTGCCTCTAGGCCTCTTCTCCTGCCCTTCTCCCTCACTGAAAGCGCCCAAGGCCAACTTCTCATCAGCCTCCCACTTTGGCTGCCAGTGCAGTTTCCTTAGGAGGCAGAGCTCACAAACACAAAGTCTGTTACCAAGCCAGGGAGAGGCAGCCCTTGAGCCTTTGACCCAGGCGGCCACGCCCAGCCCTCCTCCTGGAGAAGAATGCTCCTTGCATTCAGCCAATACGCAGATGGCATCCATTCGCAGTCACAAGGAAGTACCGGTACTTACTCTGGGCCTGGGGAGGGCAGAGGCGCAGGGGAAGTAGAGACTGGGAGGGGGGCAGATGGCGAGAGGAAGAGGGAGATAAGATTTGTAGATGTTGTACTTCTGCATCCAGCTACTTTACAAGGCAGCAGCAGCTGTAGGTAGCCCCACAGAAGAGACAGAGCCCACACCAAATGCTGGCCGCTCTTCTTTGGGCTGAGGGGAGCACTGACCACTGGCCACTCACCAGAAACCCAGAGCTGACATCACGGGGAGGGGGCAGGAGCTAACAAGGGAGGTAAGGGGCCAGATTCTTCACTCTGTCCTGAAACTCCACCAGAGAAAGCCAGGCCACCCAGCAGGCGAGAGTGATTCAAAGCTCCTGGTATCTCTGGGGACTCCTGGCCCCCAGGGACATGGCTCCAAGGTCACCCACGATACCCTGTCCTGAGCACCTGCAGAGGTGAGACCCTAGCTCTGATGTAGGTCACTGTCCCTGCTTGCAAAGGTCCCCTGGCTGTCTGGGTGGACAAGCTGTTCCCACAACCAAAGCATCATGGAGCGACCCTGGGGGAGAGGGGGCAGGTAGGTCACAGCCGTTCTGAAGCAGAGAACCCTGTGGCCCTTCAGTGACTCAAGAGGGGCTGCCCTTCTGGCACCCAGACCTCATCAACGCCTCAGGGTGTTGGTTCCAAAAGCACACCTGCGCTCACTCCCACTGGCCCTGGAGTCCTAGTAGCTTCATCTTCCCCGGCTCTGCGGATGATTTTTACACACCCTAAGATTTCAGAACCACTGCCCTAGGCACAGGTGGGGTTTAGCCCAATGAGCATGATGGTTAAGATCTCTGCAGAGAAGGAAAGTCATTCCATTTTCCTTCCAGCAGCTTAGTAGCAGCAATGCCTCCCTAAATTCACCCGCCATGGCCAGCACTTAGCCCCCTCCTGGAGGGGCGTCCTCACGTTTGTGCCAGAACAGGCGATAGGCCTGCTGGCCACGACAGTCACTCCTGAGGAAACTGGGCTCTGCTCACCATCCCTCGCCTAGCCCTGCGCATCCTCTCCTCTGGTCTCCTCTGGTCTCTTGCCCCCTCTCTGGGCTGGAGTGCTTTCTATCCCCCAGGTGAACATCCAGGGGTCCAGGCTGGGCTGGAGGTCCCCTCCATGAGCTGGAGCAAAGCACTCAGCCCCTCTGTTCATACAGGCGAAAAGCAGATGCCATGGCGGGAAGGGCAAGGAGGCGCAGAAACCGAGGTGGAAGGGCCTGGAGGGAGTGGGTGGGGACGTGGGGGGGACCGGTGCTGGCAGGGATTTGGGGAAAACGCCATCCAACAGTCCTCGAAGGCCACCCCAAAACAACCCTGGAGGACAGGGAAGCTGCAGACCCTATCTGAGTACACACAGCTTTAGAGACTGTGAGGAAGTCTCAGTCCTCCTGGAGTGCCAGCAGTTCATTTCTTGGCTCCATTCATCACAAAGGCAGAGGCTGGGAAGGAAGCAGAGCAGGGAGTGGCCCTTCCCCTGGTCCTGCACCAGGGTGTTAGGGGGACTGTCAGGCAGTGAGAACAAGGGACACGGTGGCTGCGAGGGGCAGGGGCCCGGAAGGCAAAATGAACCGTTCCCACAGAGAGCGGAGGCCTAGCGCACTGATATTATAACTCAAAAAGGTGAGTGCAGCTCACGCCCATGCATGCAGCAGACCACAAGGCCAGAAGACATGTCTCTATAAACCCACTAAACTGGGAAGAGCACGATGTGCCAACGCTGATCCCTCAAAGCCTCTGGCACCCAAGACTGCTCAGTGGGGCATCTTCTCCAGATCAGGCCTCCTCTGCCCCACAAGCCCTGGGAGGGAAGGTAAGGGTGGGGCCTGCCTTGCGTCAGGGTAAAAGGTTTGGAAAGAAGACAACAACCAACGCATTCCCTTCAAAAACCTACCAGTGTTGGGGTTATAGATGTCACCATCGTTGACCAGCACTTTGTTGAAGAGGACAACGCCCCTGTCACTGGGGAAAGGCTTCTGGGTGAGCCCCGCGGAGAAAGACACCAGAGAAGGTGTGGCCGGAATGCCTGGAGCAGAGAGAGGATAGGAAATGTTCCTGGCTCTTTGGGAATGGGGAGCACCTTGAAGTTCTTAGATGGTGATATCCTCTGGTTTGGGCTTATTTTAGGGGTAAGGGTAGTGAAGGCCTAGAAAACTGAGACTTAGGAAGCTGAGCTGTGTGTGTGTGTATGTTGGGGGCACAGGAGTGGCAGAGGGTAGGGAATGGGAATGATTTAGAGATCTGCTAAGCCAGGAAAAACTGGACCCCAGGAAATAAAACCCAGACCCAGGAAGTAAAACCCGGGCCCCAGGAAGCTTGTCAGGGTCCTCTCAGGAAACTCAGTGACCTGGGACGATGGCTACGGGAAATCTCCTGTCTTGGCCATCTGGGGAGCAGCCCTGGGGGCATCAGTCACCCCAGTCAGCAGAGGGCCCACCTCACTCTGGCCATGGGAAGGGCTTGGTCCTGTGCGATTCCTCCAAGGAAGGAGGCAGAAGTGGGGATGAGGGGCAGGGGCTGGCAGGGAGCACCGTCCCCCTGCCCCTGGTCTCCCACCCACAGCAGACATACCTGGGGAAGCAGGAGGAGGTGACTTGGGGTATCCTGGAAAACAAAATGGGAATGCAACATCAAAATCCTGAATAACAGCTCATTTTTCTGAGCTCCTTTTTCCCCCTGCTCTTCACATGTTCAAACTGAGTCTTTATTACTCAAGAAATAGATGCAGACACTGCAGGGACACCCACTCTGAGCTGCTTTCCCAGAAACACACATTTGCACCTGCCTGCCCCTGCTTCCTCACTGGCCACTTATCCCTGGGCAGAGTGGATGGCACTGAGGGAAGGCGCCAAGGGGGAGTATGGGGAACAGGAGAATGGGAGTGCTAGAGCCTTGGGGCCCAGGCCAGGAAAGAGGAGTCCATGGACTAAGGCACATGCCAGCTAACACATTTGCCCTCTAGTAACATCTGTTCACCAGCTCTGCATCCCAACTAGTCTAAAGGCAGTATTTACTACACGAATGAATGGATGAACAAACAGCCCACCCCAGTCTCAGCATCCAGGACACGTGTTGCTAAGAGGACAATCTGCCATCTTGGAAAAGGCAGCACACCTACCTAAGGGATTGCTGTGGCTGACAAGGAGCAGAGACGAGGAGAGCCCGGGCAAGGAAAGCCTCTCCTGCTCTCAGCTAAGATCCAGCCTGCCCTGAGGCCATGCTGCTTCTGGATGTGGGGACAATGGGCTCTGAATCTGGTGCCTGGACCATGAGCCAGTCTGACTTGGAGGGACCTGGTTTGTGCCCTCCTCTGGCAGGTGACAGGATCTGCTCCGAGCACAGTCTTCTGTTTACACATCGTGGTCCTGAGCCTCAGTTTCCTCATCTGTAAAAGGGAACTAGCCCCGACTCCACCCTGCTGTTGGGAGGATGACACCAGCGAAAGCACCTAGTTCAGTACCTGGCAGGTGGGGGATTCTATAACTGCTGACTCCCTTTTCCTTCTCCTGCTCCTCTTACTCAGAGACCCCCAGCGCTCGTGGCCAGGCCCTGAAATGAGCTTTTCTTGCTTCAGCCTTATGGTAACTCCCTGAGGTGCTCTTATTATCCTTTCTGTGCAGGCGAAGAAACTGAACTAGAGAGAGATTAGGAAGCCAGCCCAGGTCAGGATGCAGCTGCGATTCAGACCAGGGTGCTCCAGCCTCTGCTGCTAAGCAAGCTCCCCATGCACAACGGGTTCCCTAAGGGCAGGATAATTAGCTGCCACCAGGCCCAGGGACCCCCCATTGGGCAATTTTCTAATTTACTGCACTGCCCCTGGGGTGCCTTAGGGTGTTAGATTAGCACGACTTGCTCCCCCTGGACCCGAAGACCCAGGGCAGTCCCCGAGGCACGTGCGGGGTTCCCGGGGGCTCAGGGGGCCCTTTCCGTGGCGTCTCACCTGGGGCACCGGCGTAGCCTTCAGAGCTGGGCCTGGGCCCCTGCCGGCTCTGGCCGTCAACTCCCTGGGGCAGGCCCCTCCCCGACACGCCCGTTCTGCCCGGAGGCCCGGCCTCACGGGTCTCAGTGAAGACCCCAGAGGATCCCGGCAAGAAGGGCCGCGGGGGCTGGGGCAGCCTCTTTTCCGGGGGCAGCGGCTGCAGCGGTCTCCAGGCCAGGAAAGGCTGCTCTCTGGGGTCCTTGGGCGGCGGGAGGCCCTGGGGCTTGGGCTGCGGGGTCAGCTGCAGCTCGGCGGGCTCCGTGGGGGCCTCTGGTGTCCCCGGCATCTGTGGGGCCTTCCCTCGGGGCGGCAACTCCGGTGCTTCCGACGGCCCTTCTGCTGGGTGGTGGGGAAGGAGAAAAAGAAAGGCACAGGGTTAAAAACCTCAGAATCCTCTTCTTGGCCCCAGGTTCCTTCTATGAGGCCTTGATGAGGCTCTTTTCCCTGTGACAGTCTCATCTGTGCTGCATCAGCCAAGCCGCTCCTTGTTCCGACATCAACCTCACCAGGAGACACAAGAGCAGCAAACCTGGGCTTGGGGCAGGGGGCCTGGTGCTGGGGGGCCTGTGGCTGCCTCAGGTCCCCAGGGAGCTGCTGAGAAGGCCATCGGGACCCATCCTCTGTGCCGGGAAAGATGTTCAGCTTCTCCCTAGGTAGATGGCTGTACTCTCTACAACAGCCTCATTCTTAGCTCCAGGGCCCAAAATTGCTTCATTTTACTGCATGACCATGCTGCAGGTGCAGCACAAATTACTGAGAGGCGCCGTACGGGACTGACTTTCTTACAATTTCTAAAACAAGCTGTGGGCAGTTTGCAGAGGGGTCTGCAGCCCTGACCTGCTCAGGTGGGCATCTGGGTTGCTCAGGGATGCCTCTGCAGCAGGCAGAGCCACACCTCCTGTCACAGCCTGAAAACCGTCTGCCAAGGAGATTTCCAATAGAGAAACCTCCTGATTCATATTTCCCTGCCCTCCTGGAATGGCTGCCATCACACAGCCAGGAAGCTGCCACCCTTTCCTCCTTTTAATACATTCCTGGAACTAACCTTCCAGAAAGCCCTTCCTAAATCTAAAAATAACCCTGGACTGGCCCAGATACCACTCTCAAAGGCAAACCACCCCCACCTCCCCAATCAGGGTGATGCCTGCAATGCCCCAAGATTCCAAAGTGACAACAGGATGACCTGGCAGTACCAGTGATGGCATCTTCACCAATCGCCTAGTTTTGTCTTAAACTTCACTAAGGTAAATATGGCAGGTTGAACAAATACTCCACCCCTATCCACAGAGCCAGGTTTCTAGCCCACCTCCCGCCTCAATGGGAGATTATCTCTCAAACAGCCTTTCTTAACCAGGGTTCCATGAGAATTAAGCCCCACAGAAAACGATTGGAGTGATCATGTTCTCAGGTCTCCCAAAGATGAGACATAGCTAATACTATTCTAGATGCAGAAGAGAAAAGCTTGTCCGCTCCATGTAACGGTTGCCTTCAGGCATTAGCCCTTCGTTCCTTCAGAACCTCGGTTGAGGCTACTTCCGGGAAGATGGCGGACTAGTAAGACACGGGAATCTCTTTTCCAGAAAAATAGCAAGGGGACAAGCTGAAACAGCCCCGAAAAAGATCTTCTAGGGTTTAGGACGGCAGGTAAAGGCTGCACACCACCCAGAGGAGAGAGGGACAGAAGAGGGAAATCTCGACAACAGAACCGTGAGTTGCAAGTAGCAGCTTCTGCTGCTGCCAGCACACTCCCCCACACTCTTCAGAATTCTCGGGCTGGGCCTGTGACCCCAGACAAAGGGGGCTTCAGGGATCTGCCCTTCCTGGAAAGGGGAGAGAGACAGACACAGCCTTAGGCTGACTCAGTTTCTGACCTGAAATTTGAGCTGCGGAGCCCCACAGACCCTTCCACACAGTGGTTTGCCCTGGGAGCCTAGGAAGGACTGGAGAAATCCGACCCTCGCAACCTCCCTCTCTTCTAGCCTGGACTAATTGTTGAGGACTCCACAGGAGAGGGGAGAGAGAGCCTGGGGCTGACCCTGCTTTGGACTCCCAGGTTTGGTCTGCCCTGTCCCGAGAGCCCTTCCAGGCTGGGTGGGGCTGCGCCATTGTTTGCCTTGGAGCCTGCAAGGGGCTAAAGATATACAAACCTCCCAATCTCCTCCTCTACTAACAGGGACTGATTGTTCAGAATTCAGAAGGGAGTGGAAATATTTCCTACCTGGGAGAAGGGGGGCGCTACGAGAGAAGTCTGGAGAACTGTCACAGAAAGTTTGAATCACAGGGCTCTTAGCCCCCAGACAGGAAGCTCTATCACATTGATCTGGTCTGTGTCACAACAAATACGCTCTGACCAGGCACTGAATTGAGAGCTGCCAACAAGCGCCATCTCCTGGCAGACCAAGGAAGTGCACATAAAGAAAATTAATAAGTAAGAGAGGCTTTTTCTGGCCTCTATAGCCTCGCTGCCCAAGGCCCTAGGAAACAACTCTACAACCAATTACTGGGTCCAGTGCCCAGTTTTGAGCAACCAGCAGAACAATCCTAACAATCAAGGTTGAGCCAAAAATCAAAGAGCTGTGGTAACTCACAGCCTCCTGCCACTAAAACCCGATAAAAGAGAAAGAGATAGAGCATCTAAGTAAAATACAAACTAACCAGATGTCTAAGCACCAGCAAAAAATTACGAGCCATAATAAGAAAATAGAAGACATGGCCCAAGAAAAGGAATACAGCAAAGTCCCAGAAGAGATGCAGAATTTGAGAGAACTAATCAGTGAGATGAGCACAAATTTCCAAAAACAAATTAATGAGATGAAAGAGAATATAGTTAAAGAGATCAATGACATCAAGAAGTCATTGAGCGAACGCAAAGAAGAATTTGAAATCCTGAACAGAAAAGTAATGGAGTTCATGAAAATGAAAGACACAATAGGTGAAGTCAAAAATACATTTGAAGCATACAACAGCAGACTCGAAATGATAGAAGAAAGAATAAGTGATACTGAAGCCAGAGCAGCTAAAATTGAAGAGAGAAAAGAACAGAGAGAGAAAAGAATGGAAAAAATTGAGCAGGGGCTCAGAGAGTTGAATGACAACACAAAACACAAGAACATACGCGTCATTGGAGTTCCAGGAGGAGAAGAGAAAGGAAAAGGGGCAGAAAGAGTATTTGAGAAAATAATAGCTGAAAATTTCCCAACTCTCACGAAAGAAATGAACTTAGATGTCCAAGAAGCACACCGTAGCCCAATAAGAATAAATCCAAATAGAACTACGCCAAGACACATATTATTCAGAATGTCAAATGTAAAAGATAAAGAGAAAATTCTCAGAGCATCAAGAGAGAAGCAAACGATCACGTACAAAGGACATCCAGTAAGACTTAGTGCAGATTTCACTTCAGAAACCATGGAGGCGAGAAGACAGTGGTATGATACAATTAGGAAACTGAAAGAGAAAAACTGCCAGCCGAGAATCCTTTACCCAGCAAAACTGTCCTTCATATATGAAGGTGAATATAAAGTATTCACAAACAAACAGAAACTAAGAGTGTTTGCAAAAAATAATCCACCTTTGCAGGAAATATTAAAGGAAGCCTTAGAACCTGAAAGAAAAAGACAGGAGAGAGAGGCTTGGAGGAGAGTATAGAAGAAAGAAAAACAGAAAGGATAACCAAAAGAGTAAAAAGAAAGACAAAAATAAGATGACATATGAAAACCAAAGAAGAAAATGGAGGAAATAAATAGTGGATTTTCAGTAATATCATTGAATATGAATGGATTAAATTCCCCAATCAAAAGATACAGGCTGACAGAATGGATAAAAAAAACATGAGCCATCCATATGCTGCTTACAAGAAACTCATCTCAGACACAAGGATACAAGCCGGCTGAAAGTAAAAGGTTGGAAAAAGATACTCTACACGAATAGTAAACAGAAAAGAGCAGGGGTAGCTATACTAATATCAGACAAAACAGACTTCAAATGCAAAAAAGTGATAAGAGATGCAGAAGGCCATTATATATTAATAAAAGGGACGATCCTCCAGGAAGATATAACAGTCATAAATATCTACGCACCTAACCAGGGTGCCCCAAAATATATGAGACAAACTCTGGCAAAACTGAAGGGAGAAATAGACATTTCTACAATAATCGTCGGGGACTTCAACACCCCTCTCACATCATTAGATAGAACAACTAGACAGAAGATCAACAAGGAAACAGAGAACTTGAACAATATGATAAACAAGTTAGACCTAACAGACATATACAGAACACTGCATCCAAACTCAGCGGGTTATACATTCTTCTCAAGTGCCCATGGATCTTTCTCCAGGATAGACCACAGGTTAGGTCACAATACAACTCTCAATAAATATAAAAAGATTGAAATTATACAAAGCACCTTCTCAGATCATAATGGAATGAAACTAGAAATCAATAACAGGAAAAAAGGAAATTTGCACATGTGTGGAGACTGAACAACACACTCCTAAATATTCAGTGGGTCAAAGAAGAAATTGCAAGTGAAATCAGTAAATATATTGAGACAAATGAAAATGAGAACACAACATATCAAAACTTATGGGATACAGCAAAGGCAGTCTTGAGAGGGAAATTTATAGCCCTAAATGCCTATATTAAGAAACAACAAAGAGCTAAACTCAAAGATTTAACTGAACAACTTGAGAAACTAGAAAAGAGACAGCAAACCAATCACAAAGCAAAAAGAAGGAAAGAAATAATAAAGATTAGAGCAGAAATAAATGAAAATGAGAACAGAAAAGCAATAGAGAAAATCAACAAAACCAAAAGCTGGTTCTTTGAGAAGATCAATAAAATTGACAAACCCCTCGCTAGACTAACAAAGAAAAAAAGAGATAAGATGCAAATAAATACAACCAGAAATGAAAGGGGGGAAATTACAAATGACCTCACAGAAATAAAAAGAATCATAAGAGGATATTATGAGAAACTATATGCCAACAAACTAAGCAACCTGGATGAAATGGACAAATTTCTAGAAACTCATAACCAACCTACACTGACACAACAAGAAATACAAGAACTTAACAAACCAATCACAATTAAGGAGATTGAATCCGTCATCAAAAATCTCCCAGCAAAGAAAAGTCCAGGACCAGAAGGCTTCACAGGTGAATTCTACCAAGCATTTCTAAAAGAATTAACACCAATCCTGTTTAAACTCTTCCAAAAAATTGAAGAGGAGGGAAAATTACCCAACACATTTTATGAAGCCAACATCACCCTAATACCAAAGCCAGATAAAGATTCCACAACAAAAGAAAATTACAGACCAATCTCTCTCATGAACATAGATGCAAAAATTCTCAACAAAATACTTGCAAATCGAATCCAACAGCATATCAAAAGACTTATACATCACGACCAAGTGTGATTTATTCCTGGCATGCAAGGCTGGTTCAACATAAGAAAATCAATCAATGTAATACACCACATTAACAAATTGAAGGGAAAAAAAACACATGATCATCTCAATAGATGCAGAAAAGGCACTCGACAAAATCTAACATCCTTTTTTGATAAAAATACTTCAAAAGATAGGAATAAAAGGAAAATTCCTCAGTATGATAAAAGGCATATATGAAAAACCCACAGCCAACATCATACTCAATGGGGAAAGGTTGAAAGCTTTCCCCCTAAGATCAGGAACAAGACAAGGATGCCCACTGTCACCATTGTTATTCAACATTGTACTAGAAGTTCTAGCTACGGCAATTAGACAAGACAAAAAAATTAAAGGCGTCCAAATAGGAAAAGAGGAAGTAAAACTCTCACTGTTTGCGGATGACATGATCCTGTTTTTAGAAAATCCTGAAGTATCCACAACAAAGCTACTTGAACTAATAAATGAGTTCAGCAAAGTGACAGTATATAAGATCAACACACAAAAATCAGTAATGTTTTTGTACACTAGTACTGAACAATCTGAGGAGGAAATCAGGAGGAAAATTCCATTTTCAATAGCAACAAAAAGACTCAAATACCTAGGAGTTAATTTAACCAAGGAAGTACAGGACCTATATGCATAAAACTACAAAACAATGCTAAAAGAAATTTTAAAAGACCTAAACAAATGGAAAGATATTTCGTGTTCATGGATTGGAAGAATAAATATCGTGAAGATGTCAATCTTGCCCAAACTGATTTATAGATTCAATGCAATACCAATCAAAATCTCAACAGCTTACTTTACAGAATTAGAGAAGGCAATTACCAAATTCATCTGGAAGGGTAAGTGCACCCGAATAGCCAAAAGTATTCTAAAAAACCAGAGCAAAGTGGGAGGAATTTCACTGCCTGATCTTGAAATATATTACAAAGCTACAGTGGTCAAAACAGCATGGTACTGGCATAAAGATAGACATATCGATCAGTGGAATAGAATTGAGAATCCAGAAATATACCCTCACCTATACAGTCAACTGGTTTTTGACAAACCTACCAAGCCCAAGCTGATGGGAAAAAACAGTCTCTTCAACAAATGGTTGGGAGAACTGGATATCTATAACCAAAAGAATGAAAGAGGACCCCTATCTCACCCCCTATACAAGGATCAACTCAAAATGGATCAAAGATCTAAATATAAAAGCCAGGACCATAAAACTACTAGAAGAGAATGTAGGGAAACATCTTCAAGACCTTGTAGTAGGTGGTGGTTTCTTGGACCTTACACCCAAGGCACATGCAACAAAAGAAAAAGTAGATAAATGGGACCTCCTCAAAATTAAACACTTTTGCACCTCATAGGACTTTGTCAGAAAGGTGAAAAGGCAGCTAACAATGGGAAAAAATATTTGGAAATCACATATCTGATAAGGGTTTAATATCCAGGATATATAATGAGATGTTACAACTCAACAATAAAAAGACAAATGACCCAATTAAAAAATGGGCCAAAGATTTGAATAGACATTTCTCTGAAGAAGAAATACAAATGGCAAAAAAATGCTCAACATCACTCATGATTAGGGAAATGCAAATCAAAACTACAATGAGATATCATTTCACACCTATCAGAATGGCCACTATTAAAAAGACAGAGAACTTCAAGTGTTGGAGAGAATGTGGAGAGATAGGAAGACTTCTTCACTGTTGGTGGGACTGCAGGATGGTACAACCACTATGGAGGACGGTTTGGCAGTTCCAAAAGAAGTTGAATATAGACTTGCCATGTGACCCTGCAATACTACTATTGGGTATATACCCAGAAGAACTGAGAGCAGTGATATGAACAGACATCTGCACACCGATGTTCACAGCCACATTATTCACCATTGCCAAAAGTTGGAAACAACCCAGGTGTCCATCAACAGATGAATGGATAAACAAACTGTGGTCTATTCACACGATGGAATATTATGCAGCTGTAAGAAGAAATGAAGTCATAAAGCATATGGCAACATGGATGAACCTGGAGGACATTATGTTGAGTGAAGCAAGCCAGACACAAAAGGACAAATACTGTATGAATGCATTACTATGAACCAAATATATTGTGTAATATATTGTTTGATTAAAAAAAAAAAATTACATGTATCCATTACATTTAATTGAGAAATGTATATATTTATTCATCTGTGTTTACTTTTTAGTTTTTAATTGTTTATGTTTTTAATTATTAAATGTACAAAATAAAGTTAAAAAAAATTAAAAAAAGAACCTCGGTTGAGAAGGACTAGTTCTAGACAGAGAAACTGAGGCACCAGGGCTCCAAACATGGGAACACCAGCCACAGTGGGTGATACCAGTCTGAAAGCATTAAGTCAAATTCTGCATAGTGAATAAGGGGGCTCACAGACCCCCTTCACCTGCTCTGCTCCCAGGACATTTGCTATACCTCAGCTAGGAGACAGGAGGACTTTTCAAATTCATCCTAGAGCCCAAGGTCATGAAAGACAGACCAAAACAAACCATACAGACAACTAATGAAAAGGGACCCAGAAGAAACAGGCATGATGCAAGAAAATAACCTCATAAACTTCAGAGAAATAGAAGACCAAAGCATCCAAGATGCAAGAATAGATTGCTATAAAAAGAGATAATCAGAAAATAAAGATGAGCCTTTGCTTATTAAAAATATGCCTGCCAGGGAAGCAGATGTGGCTCATATGGAAGGACCTGGGTTCGATCTCCGGGACTTCCTGGTAAAAAAAAAAAAAAAAAAGGGCGAGCCACACAGCAAGATGATGACTCAACAAGGGAGAGATGCAGAGGAGAGCCAAGGCAAGATGCACCAGAAACCAGAAACTGAGGTGGTGCAAGTGACAAGGTGCTTCTCTCCCACATTGGAGGTCCCTAGGATCAAATCCCGGTGATGCCTGGAGGAGAAAAATGAGAAGAGAAGGGAAGAAACAGACACAGAAGATCACCCAACGAATGGACACAGACAGCAAGCAGGGGGAGGTGGGGACACATAGAACTGTATACCAAAAAGAAAAAATAAAGTCAATTAAAAAATATAAAGGAAGTGGCTGTGGCTCAATCAGTAGGGCTCCCGTTTACCATATGGGAGGCCCCGGGTTCGGTTCCCGGGGCCTCCTGGTGAAGGCAAGCCTGCCCGCACGGCGTGGTTAGCTGACCCAGCAAGTACAAGCAGCAAGGGGGGATAAATGAATAAATAAATAAAATCTTTAAAAAAAAAAATATATATATATATATATATGCCTGTCAAAATAAGAAAATGTAGTAAAGGCACTGGTAAATAAAATCAAGGAAATCTTTCAGAGGGTGGAAAAAGACAAAATAATAGACAAAAGGAAGGAAACCATAAGAAAATTAGAGGGTCAAGCCAGGAAGTCTCTCCAGAAAGAGATCAGAAAAACTGGGGTGTGAGGATGACAGGGTGGTAAAGAGGCAATTTTTTTTTTTTAATCCAAAAATAAATTTCCAGGAACTGAGGAAAATAAAAGATTCCCAGCACAATTAATGAATAAAAGTCCAAACCAAGGCATATTCTGAGCACTTAGGATAAAGAGAAAAGCCTACACACTTTCAGAAAATAATCAAAAGTGCCTGTGATTCATAATGATATCATGAAACTAGAAGACAAGAGAACAAAGTCTTCAAGTTTTGAGGGACTACTATTGTTAACCTTGAATACCATACCCATCCAAAATATCCATTAACTATGAGAGCAGAACAAAGACATTTTCAGACATGTAATAGTTTAAAAAAAGACAAAAACAAAAAAACTATCATCGTGCACCCTTTCTTAAAAAGCTATTATTGGACAACCAGCAAGATGGCGGTAGAGTAAGGAGCTCCTAGAGTCAGCTTGTGCTACAAGGCAGTTAGTAAACACCCAGAGCTATCTAAAGCACCTGTTTGGGGGCTCCAGGAGACCAGAAAAGCATCCTGCAACATCCTTGAAAGAATGGGAGGAGGAGACTGCCCATCTGCAGAGAAGATTTGTAAGTAGAGCCCTCCACACCATGAAGGCCGGTGCCCATCTGAGGCAGGCTAGTAAAATAGGGAATTAATAGATGGATCTGTGATCTGGCAGGAAGCCCACGTGGCCATTGGTACCCCCAAGATGGCTGCTGGAAGAAGTTGCAAGAACTCCCATTCAGAACGAGATTTCCCCCGGAAACAAGGAGAAGCCCCAGATATTCTCCAGGGGCCTTATCACTGGGCCCTCCCAGGGGATTGAAGGGTGGGGTAATCAATCAAAACAGCAAACAGCTTGGACTCCTCCTCTGTCATTAGCAAAAGGGCAGAATAATTAATGGTTTAAAAAGCAAGCACCAAAGCAGATCAGTCCCCTGCTTTTGCCTTCTTTCCCTCTGCCTGGAACAGCACGAAAGTAAAACCTGGTCATTTGTAATCTGTAACTGGGAATGGTAGTCCGTAAATCAGCCCCCTTTATCACTTTTCAGCACCATCCCCTCTACGTGGGACCCTTAATCTGTTATTTCCTCCCATTTCTCTTTCTCTTCTCCCTTAATAAATTACTGGCCTAAGTAACCTGGCTTGCTCTTGAAACTCATTTCATGTAGCTTAGATAAGAACCTAGAGAAAATCCAGCAACACATCCTCCACTGATGGCACAAGCTGCCTGGGGAGCTATTCTGTGGATGGAATTGGAAAATCCATTTCCCAAACATGGGGGAGGAAGAGCCGGTTGGGCACCAACTTCAGCTACTGCTCAGTAAATTCAGCAGGCTAAAGTCTAATCCTAAAAACAGCTAAAGTTTGAACCTGTCCAAGTCAGAAAGAGGCCAGCAGCCACCATTTTAACTCCCCCCCACATGAGGGGAAGGAGGCAGGCTGAAAAATCACAATGCTGGTAGGGGCCGGCTTCTTTCCATCCAGATCTGACTACAGCTCTAGCCTAAGCCCCAGCCCTGCCTCTGGCAGGGAGGAAGTTGGGGGGACCTGTGCCAGCCTTTCCCAGAACCTACAGACCACGCTGCGGGGACCAGTGTTCGTCCTATTCTGGTGGCGCGAGCTGCCTCGGGAGCCACTCTGTAGCTGGAGTTGGAAGTTCCATTTCCCAAAAACGGGAGGAAGAGACAATTGGCCAATGACTTTAGCTACTGGTTAGTAAATTCGGCTGACTAAAGTATAACCATAAGAATAGCTAGAGTTTGAACCTGTCCAAGTCAGAAAGAGGCCAGTAGCCACCATTTTAACTACACCCCCAGCATAAGGAGAAACTGGGCTGACTGAAAATCACAGTGCTGGTAGGGACTGGCTTCTTTCCCAACCAGATCAGACTACAGCCCTAGCCTAGGCTTCAGCCCCACCTCTGGCAGGGAGGATGCTAGCAGAACCTGCACCAGCCTCTACAGGTAATTGTAGGTACATTCGACTGGCACAGGCCGAATAGTTGGAAGTGTACTGGGGCAACTGCAGTCATTTTAGACCAGCATGGCATAGATTACAGCCCATACCTGTAGCTCCATTCCTACCCTAGGCAGGGGAGGAAGGGGTATGAAGCTTCATAAGTCTCTCCAGGCAACTACAGATGGTCTTGGCCTGCATGACTTGGATTATCACACATGGCTGTGGCTCTGTCCCTTCCCCTGGCAAAGGAGAAAGATGGTAGAAGCTTCACCGGTCCCTGGGGCAATGCAGGCAGCTTCAGCCTCCACAGCTTATAGCACCAACTATATCCTTGGCTCCTACTACACAGCAAGCAAGGGAGAAAGGGCAAGAAAGTCCTAAACTTAAGAGAGAGACTGCAATCAGATAAAATACATCTGGTAAATCAGATGCCAAGACACCCAAACAAAACTCCAATCCATATCAAGAAACAGGAAGATATGGCCCAGTTAAAGGAACAAGATAAGCTTCCAGATGACATAAAGGAGTAGAGACCACTAATCATAGATGCTCAAATCTCCTTAATAAATTCAATGAGATGGCTAAAGAGATTAAGGGTATTAAGACAACATTGGATGAGCACAAAGAAGAATTTGAAAGCACACATAGAAAAATAGCAGATCTTACAAGAATGAAAGGCACAATATACCTTGTAGTCATAAAACAGCAGATTTGAGGAGGCAGAAGAAAGGATTGGTGAGCTTGAAGACATGGTCTCCAAAAGCGAATGTACAAAAGAACAGATGAAGAAAAGAATGGAAAAAGTTGAACAAGGTCTCAGGGAACTAAACAACAGCAAGAGACGTGCAAACATATGTATCATGGGTGTCCCAGAAGGAGAAGAGAAGGAAAAAGGGGCAGAAGGAGTATTTGAAGAAATAATGGTAGAAAATTTCCCAACCCTATTGAAGGACATAGATATCCATGCCCAAGAAGCACAACATACTCCCATCCAAATAAATGTGAATAGACCAACTCCAAGGCACATACTAGTCAGAATGCCAAAGACCAAGAGAGAATTCCGAGAGCAGCAAGAGAAAAGCAATGCATAACATATAAGGGAGACACAATAAGATTAAGTGCCGATTTCTCATCAGAAACCACAGAGTCAAGAAGGCAATGGTATGATATAGTTAAGATACTGCAAGAGAAAAACTTCCAGCCAAGAATCTTATATCCGACAACACTGTCTTTCAAAAATTAGGGCTAGATTAGAATATTCACAGATAAGCAGAATCTGAGAGAGTTTATAACAAAGAAACCAACCTTGCAGGAAATACTAAAGGTTGTGCTAAAGTCTGAAAAGAAAAGACAGGAGAGAGAGGTTTGGAAGAGAGTCTAGAAATGAAGATTATATCAGTAAAAGTAGCTAAAGTCTCACAAGAGTGGTGAAAATAAAATAAGACAGATAAAACCCAAAGGTCAAAATGGGGGAAATAAGCTACCTTTACAGTAATAACATTGAATGTTAATGGATTAAACTCCCCAATCAAAAGACACAGATTGGTGGAATGGAGAAGAAAATATGAGCCTTCTATATGCTGTCTGCAAGAGACTCACCTTAGACCCAAGGATTCCAATAGATTGAAAGTAAATGGTTGGAAAAAGATATTCCACACATGCAGCAACAAAACAAAACAAAACAAAACTAAACAAAACAAAACCAAAAAAAAGCCAGAATAGCTATACTTATATCAGATGAAATAGACTTTTAAAAAACACTAGTAATGTGTAATCTGAGGAGGAAGTCAGGAAAAAATTCCACTTACAATAGCGACTAACAGAATCAAATATTTAGGAATAAACTTAACCAAGGATGTAACGCACTTGTATTCAGAAAACAACAATACATTTTAAAAAGAAATTTAAAAATGACCTAAGTAATTGGAAGAACATTCCATGTTCATGGATTGGAAAACTAAATATCATTAAGATGTCAATTCTACCCAAATTGATATACAGATTCAATGCATTTCCAATAAAAATTCCACCAGCATTTTTAAAAATAAATGGAAAACACAATTATCAAATTTATTTGGTAATAAATAAGGGATAAGGGGTCCCAAGTAGCCAGAAACACCTTAAAAAGGAAAAGTGAAGTTGGAGGACTCTCACTTCTGGACTTTAAATCACATTACCCAGCTACAGTGGTAAAAACAGCATGGTACTGGCATAAAAATAGACACTTAGACAAATGGAACTGAATGTATGGTTCAGAAACAGACCCTCACATCTATGGTCAAGTTATTTTTGACAAGCCTGTCAAACCCACCCAGCTTGGGCAGAACAGTCCATTCAACAAATGGTGCTGGGAGAACTGGATACCCATAGCCAAAAGAAAGAAAGAGGACCCCATCTCACAGCTTATACAAAAATTAACTCAAAATGGATCAAAGACCTAAATATAAAAGAACCATAAATCTTCTAGAAGAAAATGTAGGGAAACATGTTCAAGACCTGGTGGTAGGTGGTAGATTCTTAAAGGAGATAAGCGGAGGACAGATGGACAGTACTGATCCTTAATGTATGTAGAAGTTTAAATGTTTAGAGTTGATGGTGACATATTATAGTGCGTAATAGTGGGTTTACAAATGGGAATGTGGCTGGAAAGGGTAGTCTGGGTATGTAAATGTCAACTGAAAGAAAGCTAGAGAATAATCTAGGGACTGAATAACCCAGTGAACCCAGAGGTGGATGAGAATAGTGGTTGATGGTGCAGATGCAAGAGTGTCCTTTGTGAGCTAGAGCAGATGTCCATCAGTATTGCAGGGTGGTGGGAATGTGGAGAAGCATGGGAAAAATACAACTGGAGTGACCTATGGACTATAGTTAACAGCAACGCTGTAATATTCATGCATCTATGCCAAAGATGTACTGTGTTGATAATGGGGGAGTATGGAAAAAGTATGTCAAATGTACGCTATGAACATAGTAATAGTCTGAGGATATTATCTCATAATCTGTAACAAATGTTCCACCACGGTGTGGGGTGTTGATGAAGGGATGTTGTAAGGGAATTCTGTACATGAGCATGATTGTTTTGTAAGTTCACACCTTCTATAATAAAAATATATTTTTTAAAAAAATAGGGAGGGTTGGGGGAAAAATACACCAAATGTAAGATATGGACTATAGTTAGTAAGGTTTTGATGATATTCTTTCATAATTTGTAATAGATGGCTCACAACAATGCAATGTGTTGGTGGTGGGTTGATGTATGGGATCACTATATGATGTTATGCCTGTTTGCTTTGTAAGTTCGCAGCTTTTACCTATTTACTTATTGTTTATGTTTGTTCATGTTTAAATGATATAATAATAATAGGGTGGGTTGGGGGAAAATACACCAAATGTAAGACACTTTGGTTAGTCGTAATATTTTGAGGATGCTCTTTCATCATTTGTTTAAAATGTTTCAAAACAATGCAAGGTATTGGTGGTAGGGTGAAGTATGAGATCCCAGTCTCCTGTTACGCATGTTTGTTTTATAAGTTCATAGCTTTTACTATACACTTATTGTTTATGTATGTGTATGTATGAGTTATATACTTCAATAAATTTTTTAAATGAAAAAAAAAAAAAGCTATTGGAAAATGTGCTCCACTGAAACAAGGGAGTAAAGCATAAAAGAGACATGGAATAAAGAAAATTGTCTAATGGGTGAAAGAGAGTAAAGAAATGTCTAGCACAGTGGTGAAGAAAGTTCCAGATTGAAAGCCATATGACAAGCCTAGAGAATAACCCGTCGAGAGCGAGTCAAGAAGAGAGAGTACTCCAGGAGGGATGTCGCCAAATTAAAAAAAAAAAAAAAAAATGGAACTGACAAGTAATCTGATATTTTTTTATGGTGTAGAAAATTGTTTTGAGGAGGGCCGAAAGAATCCAAAACAGATACATAAAATCTAAGAAAATAATAATGTAACCCTATGACTAATTCAGAGAAAAGCTAAAAGAAAGGCAACATAATCATAGAAAGCGATTTAGGTGACAAGAGCATATGCATTGAATATTGATAGTCAACTATTCAGGGGCTTGGGAGGAGGGGAAGCAGGGAGATAAAGGAGAGAACCAATTATTTCGAAAGCTGAAAAATGTAATATCAGGGGAAAAAAACAACTGAAACAGTTGGAGGTGACTGCCTTAAGGGAGAAAGAAAGGTGATAGAGAGAAGAGGGCAGCAGAGTTTTTATTATCAGCTTCTCAGAGCTATTTTATTCCTTAAACTAAAGTATGAATTATTTATAAATATTCATGGTAGAAGACATTCACTACAGTCTCCCCCTCCAGTTCAAATATGCCTGAGTCTTTACTCTCCTCTCCTCCTCCACTCCCTCCTCATCTCCTGACACTTACTGCCTCTGGAATCAGAAGAGGTCCCTCTTCCCACGGTGTGCCCTGAACCCCAAGTCCTCCCTTCCTCGCTTGGATTTACTCCACCTAGCATCATTCTTCTCTCATTTCAATCTTTCCTTTTTCCTCCCCATTGCTCCTTCCTTTCAGCCTGCAAACAAATTTATGCATCTCCATCCAAAATTTATGTATCTTTATCCAAAATTTACAATAAAAAAAATAATTGTCTTTATCTTCAAAGGCAGCCAGGTTTTTAAAATCAGATTCACTAGGAATTCCTCCTTGCCAGGCCAGGGCCCGGTCCCATGGGACTTGCCTCCCCGGAGCTCGGCTCTGAGGCTGCCAAACCCAGGGAAATCTGGGGCAGCCGCCTTCAAGAAGCCCCTCTCAGGGGCCAGAACTCTTTTGCCAGAGTGGATTCCTCAAGTCGGGACTGAGTAACTAAAGCAGCTGCAGTTTTATATTTTTTCAGTTTTCCCAAAAATGATTTCACTTCTCTCTCTCTCTCATATACACACCCACACACCAATCTGTTGCTAAGTCCAGCTGATCCTAACATCTAACTATCTCTTGGAACTGTCTTCCACACCTTTTTCAAAATGCTGTTTGGAAAGCCCTGTAACGACATCCTTCCCTGCTCAATAGTCCTCTGTTGTTTTCCACTGCTTATAAAATCAAACTGCAACCCCCCCCCCCGTCTGACTTTAAGCACCTCTGCCATCTGTCCACCTTCCTCCGATGCCCTCCCC
This sequence comes from Tolypeutes matacus, assembly GCA_026826555.1. NCBI lineage: Eukaryota > Metazoa > Chordata > Mammalia > Cingulata > Chlamyphoridae > Tolypeutes > Tolypeutes matacus. The sequence goes on from JAKSZT010053813.1 coordinate 9,192,248, forward strand.
AGTGTCCCCCGAGCTTATCTTCCTGACATCATGTCCTTGCTTTTACTCTTTGCATCACTTCAGATGACTTCTTCCTGCCCCTCACTGAGAGAAGTGGCGCCAGCCTTGAAGTCCCTGTTCAAATAACACCTCCTCCATGAAGCCATCACGGATTGCCCAGGAGGGTTTGAGCAATCCTGCCTCTGAAACTTGAAGCTCTTTGGGTCTCTGGGGCACTTTCAATTTTCTATATCTTTCCTCACTTGCTGGATTATGAGCACTAGAGGACAAAATTCTAATTATCTTGTCCCCAGGGCTTGGCACAGTGACATCAGCCAATTTAAGTGTTTGTGGAATGAAAGAAGGCCCTACTGCCTGCCAGTCATTAAATTGGACAGCCTAATTTTGCCAGAAATGATTGTCATCTAAGGGGTCCCATTAGAGCAGTTCTAGGACAATGAGGGGTCTCTCTTTTATATTCGTCACTTCCCCAATATTCGGGCTTGTCATACTAGGTGAAAGGCAGATTAAAAAAAAGTATGAGCAAATATACAAGCCAGGCCAAATACCCTCAACCAATGTCCCCAGGGAGTCCAGTCATCCATGAGTGCCATGGAGAGTCAAATGCTCCAAAACATCCAAACTCCTCATATCAAGGACAACCGTGAGAAAGTCGTGTTTGATTCAGATGGTTCCCCAACCCCGGCCTCTCCCAGCTCATGCTCACTCCACTGCCTCCCGCGAGGTTTGGAATGTACACATTTATTACGGAGTCGTAACCAAGCCTGGACAGCATTTTGCTAATGCTGGAATGAGCACTCTCTAGGCAGGCTTTCCTCTAATCTGAGCATATGTTTCTAATTCTGAGAGTGAGCATGTTCTAACGCCTGAAGAATGGTGAAGAACAGGCCAGCCACGTGTCTGTTCACTCGTGTTCTAGAAACTGTCACCCAGCCTAGTCCTGACTGCAAGTTCTCAGCTCTACTATGGACAAAGCCTGAGACCCAAGTAGTAAAGTTCACGCCCTTTTCTTTCAAAGTTCTTATTAAAAGTCATTTCCAGGGAGCAAGCCATCAGGCACCTCCCTCCCTCCCACATGGGCGCGTCACTTCCCCAATATTCGCGCGGTTCCCGCCGCCTCCTAAAAATAAGACAAGCACACAACAGACAGAGAGAGCAGACAGCAAGTGCAAAACAACGAGGGTGGGGGGGTGGGGGTGGTGAGAAATAAATAAATCTTTAAAAAAAAAAAAAAAAGTCATTTCCAATTTCACGGAAACAAAGTCATCCTAAGTGATCAATGAAATCTAGCAGGCCCAACATGGAGGCATCTATGCTAAGCCCCACGTCAGCAAAACCAAACATCTAAGCTAGTTCTGATTTCCTGTAAATGTCCCGCTTGCCCAGAAAACCCAGTTTAAATACAGCCAATCAGGGCTAACTTCCTCATTCCCAAGCAATCACCTACTTCCCACTTTGTAAAACCCCACTAAGGAAAATGGAAACTTAATGTCAGCCAATTAGAACATTTCCCCCACTTGCTTCCCCATTCGCCCTGTATGAGCTTCCCCTTTCCAACCCCTCGGGGGAGCTCGCTTTTACTTTCTGAATGTGAGATCCTAAATTTCATGAAAAGTTTTTCTTTTATCATGAGGAAATCCCCAATAGTCCACAAAGCTGATGTGCTAAGAATGTGTATCTCCTGGCTGCACTCATAGGAGTCTTGGTTTTCTTGGCTCTTCCTGTACTCAGCTAGGGGTGGGGGTGGGGGCTGGGGACGACAGCTTTCAGCACGTGCCCTGGGTGCTGGGCTGTGGGAAGAGCTACTGGAAGGCCAGCTGGCTGCAACTGTAAATCTAAATTTTTAAAAATGAATGCCTGCTGGGAAGCAGCTGTGGCTCAATCAGTAGGGCTCCCGTTTACCATATGGGGGGCCCCGGGTTCGGTTCCCGGGGCCTCCTGGTGAGGGCAGGCCCGCCCGCACGGCGTGGTTGGCTGACCCAGCGAGCACAAGCAGCAAGGGCGGATAAATGAATAAATAAATAAAATCTTTAAATAAAAAAAAAAAAAAAAAAATGAATGCCTGGGAGTGGATATGGCTCAAGCGGTTGAGCACCTGCTTCCCAAACGGGCGGTCCTGGATTCAGTCCCCAGCGCCTCCTGGAAACAAAGAGAAACAACAAGCAAACAAATGAGAAAACCAACTCAGGGAAGCTGATGTGGCTCAGTGGTTGAGCGCTGGCTTCCCACATACGAGGTCCCGGGTTCATTCTCCAGCCCTGGTACCTCAAAAAAAAAACAAAAAAAAACACAACAGAATGCCAGTTAGCACACCCTGGTAACCAGGTAGAGCAAGAGGCTGTGGGGGGAGCTGCATTTGAGGGCCTGCATTTGAGGCCTGGCTGGGGGAAAGCCACAGAAACCTCCAGTGTTACCAACCTCGGCCATTAGATACAGACTACTTTTGTGCTTCCCTCCTGCCAATAGGCAGAGGTGGTGCCAGCCAAAGCTACGGCTGTAATGTGCTCCGTTAGTTGTAAAACACTTTAGAAATGGAACGTGCTGATTTATTTGATTTCTGGTCAAAGTAAAACAAAACCTGCCTGGCATCCAAAGGGTGTACCTGCAGACCAAATGCCAAAATTGCACAAGTATTTTAAAGATGCTGATCAAAACTTCAGACTTTAAAAAGAAAAAGCCCATCGAAAGGCATCATCCTAAACTGACAACGTAAGCAGATTTTCACAGGGGATTACCCCAGTGAGCGTCAACGCCCTAGTCCCTGGGGAACAGCCCCACAGTATCATCAACTGAAGTTTGAGGAATGCCTGAATCGTGTGAAACTCAGAGAAATCTTTGCTCCTGGTGCTGAACTGGCAGACAGCAGGAGCTAAAAAGGGCTTCTCTGAGGAAATGGTTGCTGGTCTCCCCTGCAAGAAAGCCAAGAGGCTTCCCGAGGAGAGAGCAGAACCCATGTGGTGACAGATAGACAAGAAAAAGTATTCTCAGGGCTGAGAAGACATTTGACAGAAAGTCTGAACTGTTCTCTTACAACACTGGAAGGGAAAAATCATTCATTGGGACAATGCTGCTCTAAACCAATGGCAATTTAAACGCTGGTCTGGGCTTTGGCTGGAATGAAGAGAAAAAAACAAGCTTGTAAAAAGAAGCCCTGTGTGGGCTGCATCCCAGAAGGGACCATATCAACTCTTCTCCAAGAAAGCAGAGTCAGCGGCAGCTGAGCCAGGAAAAGTTTAGATGTGCCAATCGTGAAAGCCCCTAGAATGGGGCTAAACAGGGAAAACGAGTCTCCATTCCCGAAAAGCACAAACTAGAGAACCTAGCAGTATAAGTGCAGCTTTAGTTGCATGTGTTAAAATCTGTGGTGAGATGTTTGAACTGGAAAGAGTTTAACGCTCACTGAATCCCATGGAGAGGGGGGTCCTGCCTGACTAAACTCCTGCATCACTTGGGTATTTTTTTTTTTTTTTTTTTAGGTAGAAATTCACAAGCTGATTCTAAAATGTATATGGAAAAGCAAAGGTGCATCTATCCTACTTGATTTTGAGACTTCTATAATGCTATAGTGAACAAGACAGTGCCTATTGCTGTAGAGCGAGACATCAATTAATAGAACAGACCAGAAGGAGACTCACATGCACAGTCTTCAGAAGGTAATACAGTGTCAAAGTAGGTTTTAGTCTCTTTCTTTCATCCCTCCCTCCCAGGCCCTTTCCCTTCTTTCTGGGCCCAGTTTGCCCTTGATGGCTGTCACCCTGTCGCCTCTGGCAGCCACGGTGTTGTCTTCTATGCAAAAGGTGGTCTTGGTTTTGAGACCAGAGCTGGGACCTCATACATGTGAAGCAGGAGCTCAACCACTGAGTTACACCCGCTCCACAGGGGGGCTTAGGTTTTTAACATAGGCATTTAGGGCTATATATTTCCCTCAGAGTGCTGCCTTTGCTACATCCCAGAGATTCTGGTATGCTGTGTTTTCCTTTGCATTCATCTCAATATATTTCCTAATTTCCTTTGTGATTTCTTCTTTGACCCATTGGTTGTTTAAGAATATATTCTTTAACTTCCACATATTTATGAATTTTCCAGTCCTCCCTCTGTCACTATTTCAAGCTTCATTCCATTGTGGTTGGAGAAGATCCTTTGTATGATGTCAATCTTTTGAAATGTACTGAGACTTGTTTTGTGACCTAACATATGGTCTGTCTTGGAGGATGAGCCATGTGCACTCCAGAAGAATGTGTACTCTGCTGTAGTTGGGTGGAGTATTCTCTATATATCTGCTTATTGCTCAAGTTCTCCGTTTCCTTATTGATCTATCTAGATATTTTATCCATTACGTAAAGTGGTATGCGGTAGTCTTTTATTATTAATGTAGAACCTTCTATTTCTCCCTTCAATTCTATCCATTGTTTGCTTCATATATTTTGGGGCTCTGCTGTTAGGGGTTTATGTTTTTATGACATTCCTGGCTCTTACCTCACCCCTATGGAGTGGAAAATTTCTGAGAGAGCCCAGGGTTTTTTTTTTTTTTTTTTAAGGATCTCATGCTGCCTTCTCAGAGCACTGCAGTTCGGATATCAAGGTTAATAGAAAGAAATGCAGTTGCTACTTAACACTGACCAAAAAGCATTATAAAACCCACAGGCCCACAGGGTAAAAGGTGGTGAATTTTCAGGAGGTCCCTTTGGTCTGAATTTATGAAATTCAGCCTTTTTAAATGTATGAGCATGTGACTAGGTCCTCAATGCTATCTTGGACCTAAACTGCCTTCCAACACAGCCAATCTCAAGTCAAAGGCCAAAGCCTGTCACGCTGTTGGCTTCAGGCCCCTCTTGCCCTGCCCAGGCTTCAGAGTTAAATCTTATTTGAACAGTCTGTGCTTTTCCATTCTTACAGTGTAGCCTAAGTTAAGACACTTGATAAAAATAGGATTCTTCTATCTGTAACACTCCTACTGAAATTTTGATGTTAACATCATTGAAATACTATGAAAAATTACCCTGAGACTTGAGCAGAAAGGAGTGGGGGTGTTGAAAAAGGAAACAGTGCTGTTTCCTGTCAGTGCTGTCAATACTGAGAATGTTGACACAAAACTGTGGCATCCAGGCAGGCATGTCCCTTCTTGAAACTGTGACATAAGGAAAGCAAAGCTTCCCTGACACACAGGGACATCCCTCTGCCCACCAGCCTCCACTCGGTGGGAGCCCCAGACTTCTCCACAACAGCACCGCCCCGTCTGTCCAACCCTAAGAGGAGCAGAGTCAGAAGCTCTGCATCCGTGACAGATGTCCCTTTGCCACCAGTGACCTCAGGAGGCAGTTCACACGGACTGACTGGTCAGGGCTGTGCTCGATCTAGGGCGAGGCTTGGATCGCCAGCCAGGGGTTCTCAGGTCACGGGCAGAAATACTCTGCTGTTCCCCCACATCTGGGGGGACAGACACTGAGCTGCCAAGACCTGGCCCTGCTAGGACGGTCGGCAGAGCAGGCTTCCTGCTGTGACAGTCTCCAGAGTGGGTACACTGGGTGACTTTGGGAAAAGACACCTGACCAAAGGAAAGGAAGAGGATGCAGGTGATAAGGCTTGAAGGACCAGTGCTCTTTCCCATGCTGTGAAAACAGGGATGGAAGGAATGCTAAACTCCTCTGGCCACACTGGACAGAAGAATAAAGGGACGTAGGAACCTCCTTTTCAACAGAACCGAATTTGTTCATAAATGAGGAGTTTCTGATCCAAAGAAGTATTAACTGCTAGAAAAGGAAGATTTCTAGGCTGCCTGCACTTTCTACCTGACCCCCAATTTTAAAAGGGGAAAGACAAAAAAACACCCTTTGGCTATAAATAGCATCCTCCCTCCTCTAACCCCCCGCACTCCCCGAGCTCTCCTCCCATGTCCACTGGTTTCACAGGCTTTTTCTTCCTTTTCTGAGGCTGGGACAGAAAGGGAGGAAAGTTTGACTAGGGGCATATGAAACATCCATTATGGGGGACAGAAGGCTAAACTAATAATTAACAATTGACTGATTTCCAGATGCCCAGTACTCTTTAATATACTCTACTACTTATGAGTATTAATCCTCATAACTTTTTGAGATGGGTATCTGTAGCTATTATTATTTTCCATTAATAGATGAGGCAAGTGAGGCATAAGGTAGATAAATAATTTGCTCAAAGGCTTGGGGTGGAAGACTTGGGATTGCAAACCTAGAGAATCATCATCACTTTCCCACTCAAAAAGCTCTGTTTCCCATCGTACTTAAAATCCAAATCCTTTATTGTAGCCTATAAAATCCTACATGATCTGATTCCTACCCTCTCTGTGACCTCATTGCCCATGACTCTGCCCTCTGCTCATATACATGGCCAGATTAGCATTCTTGAGTTTTGTAGACATACCAGGCTCCTCCTTGCTCAGAGCCTTTGAAAATGCTGTTCCCTCTGTCTGGAACATTTTCCCTGCAGGTCTCTGCAAGGTTCATCCCCTCACGTGAGTCACATCTCTGCTTAAAGGTCATCTTCACTGAGCAGCCTCCCCCCCACTACTCAGCTCCAACACAGTCCTCCCCTCCATTCTCAAGCACCTTACTCTGATTAGTCTTTCCTCATAGCATTCACCACCAACTAAAATCAGAACTTTATTTGCTTGGTTGTATATGGTCTGCCTTGTCCAGTGGAGCGTTGGATCCAAGAGCAGCTAGGACCTGGCTCAGTAAATGTCTGTTGAATGAACACATGAATGAAAGGGTGGGAGGGTGTGGAGTTTTGTAGGAGGCAGCACATCTTACTGTGTTGAAGGTGAGACCATGATGGAATAGTACAGTGGTTCTTCACCTTTTGGAAATTAGGCAATCCCCCACCCCCAGTCCTAAATGAAACCTTTTCCCCCCCCCAAAATAACATTTGCATGTATGTTCAAAAATCCCTTTTAAATCCCTGGGAAGAATACCTGCACTAGTGAGGACTATGAAAGGAGAGAGATCTATTTGAGCATAAGCTGAAGCTGCTGCTTCTCTCTAATTGACTTCCTCCTGGATAAGTCAGCCCCTCTTATTCTTAACCCAGAAGGAAAGACTTGGATCTGTGAACAGGGTAATGGAAACACCAGAGTTTGACTGCCTGTCCATATGTCTGGTTTCTGGCTCCTGATCCATGTTGTAGAGCCTCACCTTGGGCCTCACCATGATAGACCTCCTCCAAAGACGACCAGCTTTAATATTCCTGTCTTCCCCACACACCAACACCACATCTGTCTTCAAGAGGTGCCACGTTCTGACCAAAAGAATGTGACAGAAGTGATACCATGACAATTTGGGGCCATGGCCGTATCAGAGGCCCAGAAGCTTCTGCTTCCCTTAATGAGCCGGTTACCATGTAAGAAGTCTGACTACCCTGAGACCACCGTGCTGTGAGGAAACCCAACACAGAGAGACTGAGAGAGAGAGAGGCCACATGGAAGAGCACCAAGATACCAGACTGGGACTGAAGCCTTCCTGGATTTTCCAGCCCAGCCTGGCGGAAGAGCACCAAGATACCAGACTGGGACTGAAGCCTTCCTGGATTTTCCAGCCCAGCCTGGCCCCACTTGAGTAGGTGACTCACACCAATGCCGCACGGAACAGAACAACTGCCAAGCCAAGCCCTGCCTCAATTCCCAACCCAAAGATTAATAAATACTAAATCTCTGTCGTTTTATGCCACCAAGGTTTGGGGACATTGTTACATAGCAATAAGTGAAGGTCCCTCTCACACCAACTCCTCACAGGAAATGTCCTCCCTTCCTGCTTGTCTGAACCCTTCCCACCCCTCAGGTCTCAGCTCGTCAATGCCACTTCTCACTGCCTCTCCTCACTCCCCTACCCTCAGCTACCCCGCCAGCCCTCATAGGCACCCCACACTCATTGAGGAATCCTCCGTGAGGACCCGCTCTCTCTCTCCTTTCTTATCTTCTTTTCCTGGGTCCCAGTTTGAGAGCTAGCATCCCAGGTCTTACTAGCTAGGGGACCCTTGATGACTGCTCGAACGTATATGAAGTTTGAGAGGACAGGAAAGCTTGAGGTGAAACCGGCAGGCACTAAAATGGGCATCCAGTCACCTCTGATTGAGATATATATGGGTCAGAAAGGTTTCTAATATGAAGAAGAGGACATGTTCCTTCTGAGGGTATCTGAGCAATCTTTAGGGTGGTACACAAGGGTTTGAAGTGAATGTGCCTTGAAAGAAGTTGGATCATATCCCATGACGAACACCACATCTGACTCTCCCCAGTGAAATGGTGAGGTCAGGGATTGTGATGACAAAGGAACACATGGCGGGGGAAAAAAATTACAACAGCTAACTAGCATTAACGGTGGTTAAATGAGAATTCCATGGGTTCAACTGTTTGTAGTTAGACCGTGGATTGCCACTGAGATGACAGAACCCCCCTGAATGGTGGATTGGGCAGTTGGTTCCAGTGTCTCCTAAAAAGACAACAGCACACAACGAACAGACACAGTGAATGCAAACAGTGGGGGGGGGGGGGGGGGGGGGGGGGGAAAATTGGAGAAAGTAAGAAATAAAACTTTTTTTAATAAAGAATTGACCCAGCTCCTCCTACTGCCTGGGAGCTGCCAATCAACTGGAAATATCTGCTTCAATCTGTTATTATAAAGTGCAGTCCCCTCAAAGGACAATCATTCACACACGGTCTTGTGACCTTTACTCAACATTCCAGAGATAGAGATGCTGAGCAAGAGGGCCTGGGGAGCAAGGGGGAGGGTTATAAATAGTGAGGTGTGGTGGGCAGAACACCAGGGCAGGGGCCAGCTCTCTGATCCTGATGGGCCTGAGTGACTCCTTATCTGCAAAATAAGCACCTTGCTCCAGGAACAGCCATGGTCCAACCCACTCCTCACATGCCCCTCCCCTGCCTGGCCCGGTCTGCCTCTTGCCCTAGCCTCACCTCCTCAGGTTTTATGTCTCTTCCAGGGACCTGATCATAAAATCCTCACACGAGGCTGATGTGAGGCCATGAAAGCTCAGCTCAACCTGTGAGGGCCCCAGTAAGCTCCCCCAAAGCCGATCAAGGCAGAGAGGCGATAAGGCCTGAAGGGAGTGGGGGACTGACCAAAAGAACCCAAGGAGAGGGGAGGGCAGGAAATGGTCTCTTCTGGGCACACAGCTGGCCCCCGGCAAGTCTGTGTGGGTCAAGTATGTCTGTTTTCAACTCAGAGGCATAGTAGACATGTGCTGGGATGGAAAGACGAATCTCGGATGCCAACCAGCCTGGATCCCCCTCCAGGCTCTGCTACTTCACTGGCTGCATGACCAGGTACATTCCAAACCCACTGCACCTTCTTAAGGAGGCCAAGTCAGATATGCTGCTGAAGGGACTGGTCCAGGACCTGCTACGTAGAAAGTGCTCAGTAAAGGTGGGAGCCCCTCCTGGTTCCTCTTTTATCCTGCTTCTGATTAGAAATGGCTGTCTCATTACTGAAGCTGTCTAAAAATAAGAATCTAGGCACAAAGAGCTGCTCTTTCAAGGATTTTTTGGTTAGCCTCCAAAGTAACAAAGAAATAAGCTTTACCGACTAAATTATTCAAAACTATGTTGGGGTCCCATCCCATTCAAGATTCACAGTGAGACACTTCAGGGCTCCATCCCCCCACCCCCACCCCAGAAGCTTTGAACAACCAGCAAGAACTGGCTGAAATATCTTTCTCAAAGCACCAGAAAATAGTTAAAGGACTGCAGTAACAGGGTGAGCATCGAATCCAGAAAAAGGCATCTTAAAAGCAGTAGGATTTTGGGGTGCCCTGGCTGGCCCCTCTCCCTTCCTCACTGGCTTGGTGTGGAGCTGGCCCATGCTCCTAGAGCGAATCTCCAGTCCCAGTTTTGGAGAAAGCACAGTAACCCCCTTGCACTCACTGGGAGCATGTATGTTTGGCTCAGTCTGTCTGGTGGTGGCCTGAGGGTCTCACTGTCCCAAAACTTGCTCGCATGTAGAAGGCAGCTCACAGGGCTCTCCTACAGAATACTAGGTGGGAGCAATCAAGTGGTACTGCCTGGGACAAGGGACTGCTGGCTGTGGGACATAAAGTACAGTGCTTGGGACTGTGAAGAAACAGTTTCCTAGGGAAGAGAGGATATGTGTAGCTATGTAAATGGGGAATTCCTAGGGTCACCTGCACATGCCCAGGACAAGAGGCCTGCACAGAAAGCATTAAGGTGTCCTCTATGCTTTAAATTCATTGTATGGATAAGCCCTGAAGGAAACCACTATCTCAGGTCAATCTGCAGACAGGAAAGTTTTCTTTTATTTTTTTGGTAGCTCCTGGCATTCAAAGGAAAGCTCTCCCTTAACACAGGCAAAATACAAGCTTAAGGAACAGATGTTCAGTGTCATATTCCAGTGATAACATATTAAAATATAAGAAAATCCAGGTTGCAAAAATAGATTAAAAAAAAAACATACAAAGAAACTGAAAGTGAAGGTCTAGGCAATGGAAAAAATAAGAGCATTAGCAACCATCAATGAGGAGCATCAGACCTAGGACATACTCCATTTTGATTTTTTAAAGTGGTCCTAAATATGCTCAGAGAACTAAAGGAAAATATGGACAAAGAAATAAAGGAAATCAGGAAAACCAAAGATGAACATAAACAGAATGTCAATAGAGACAGAAATTATGAAAAGGTACCAAAAAAGCTGAAGACCACAGTAACAGAAATAAAAAATTCCCTTGAAAGGTTCAATAACAGATTGGAGCTAGCAGAAGAAAGATTCAATGATCTTGGAGATAAGACAATTGAAACCTACCAGTCTGAGAAATAGAAGGAAGAATGAAGAAAAGTAAACAAAGCCAAAGGAACCTTGGGACACTATCAAGTGTACCGATATATGCATTATTGGGATCTGAAAAAGAGAAGAAAGAAAAAGGATCAGAGAGAATATTCAAGGAAATAATGGCTGAAAATGTCCCAGATTTAATGGAAAACATGAACATACACATCCAGAATGCTCACTGAACACTCACTGACAGGATAAACCCAAATAAACCCACACTGCAACATATTATAATCAAACTGTCAAATGCCAAAGATAGAGAATTCTGAAAGACACAAAAGAGAAGCAACATGTCACGTACAGGAAGCCTCAATAAAATTGTCAATTTCTCATCAGAAATCATGGAGGCAAGACAGAAGTGGGATGACGTTTAAAGAGCTGAAAAATTGCAAGCCAAGAATTCTATATCTGGCAAAACTATCACAAGTGGGGGACAGATTAAGACACTCCTAGATAGACAAAACCTGAGGGAGTTCATTACTACTAGACCAGCCCTAGTGATGATGCCAGCGAGAGTTTTGCAGGTTGAAAGGAAAAGACACTAGACGATAGACTGAAGCTGCATGAAGAAATAAGGATCTCCAGTAAGGGTAATGTGATGGGTAAATATAAATGTCAATACTAGTGTATTTTTTTTACATTCTACAGGATCTAAAAGGCAAATGCATAAAAAGTAATGATAAATCAGTTGTTTTGGAGTCATAAACATGCAAATGCAAACAAGGGTGTTACAGATTTAGGGTGTTACAGATTTAGGCTGTTAGATTTAGGCCCCATTGTAACTACAAAGAAAATAGGGGAGAATATACAAGCTCATAGAGACAGAAATGGGAGTACAGGTTGCTAGGGCCGGGGGTGGGCAGGCAGGCAGGTGTTGCAGGGGGAATGGGGTATTGAGTTTCTGTTTGGGGAGATGGTAAATTTTTAATAAGGAAAGGTTGTGAGGGTACTACAACAGTGTAGATATGAATAATGGCACAGAATGGTATGCTTGGGAGAGGTTGAAATGGGAAAGTTTATGTGTGCTCCCACAATTTAAAAAAGAATGAGCAACTAAAGAGACAATGACAATTAAATGTATTGTGTGATCTTGGATAGGATCTAATAATGGAGGAGAAAAGGCCCCATAGGACATTTTTGGGACATATGAAAAATTGGAATATAGACTGTTCTTGAACTTGATACCTGCACTGAAGGTAGAGGTTACATAAATGAATATCCTTGTTCTTAAGAAATGTTCATGGCAGTATTAAGTGTCCAAGGAGCATGATGTATAGAACCTATATTCAACTGTTCAGGAAATGGATTCATAGATGGATGGATGGATAGTATAATGGATGGATAGATAGAATGATACAGCAAATGTGGCAAAATATTTATATGGATAGAACTGGGTATCTGGGGGGATAAGGGTATGCTGAAGTTCTCTGTATGGAGTATGTAACTAGCCTATAAGTTCAAAAGTATCCAAAATTAAAAGTTAAAAAAAATATATTAAGGGCCTCTTTGTGAACCTTTGTTGAGTGTCCAACATATAACAAGTATTTCTCTAAGCACAGTTGATATACTCCATAGAGCCATGCACCATGAGGCTTTGTGCAGTTACTTCCCTGAAAATAATTTTGTCCCTGGTCCTGTGCCTTTGGGAAGGACTATGACAGTGTTGCATCCACCATCATCCAGGCCCTAGATTTTAGGGGAGGGGGACTGATGATGATGGCTAAGATTATAATGACAGAAACAAAATCAAAGTGATGCTTTAGGGTGTTGATGGATAAGCATCCAGGAGACTACCTAAATAAGAGAGGGGGCTGACAGAACCCACAGCTCCAAGATGTTATGCAAAAAACCTGACTCCAACTCTAAGCTCACCATCCTGATAGCACAGATCAGTATTTCTAAATCTATCCAGGGTGAAGGACCAGTTTTCCTTCATTTTCAATTTGCTGTGGACTGATACCTTTGTAAAATACACAAATCATGTACTTACATGCTGCAGCAATGTCAAATTATTTTTAGGGTTGCTAAATGCTTACTCTTAATGTCAGTATTGATCTCATTGCCACCCAGCAACAAACAATTCACGAGCTGGCACCAATCCATAAGCCACACTTGGAGCAGCACTGATGTAGTCTAGAGAATTCCACAAACTGTCCAAAATCTAGCACAAATCTGTCACATGCTGCAAACACACACAAGAAACAGAATTTTAAAGGTAAACTTACTTGCTGATGGTTGGAATTTGATCAGATCTTGCAGGTCCGTAGAAATCTGGAAGACATGGCTATAGAACTGCTGAACTGAATTCTTGAGGCCAGAAATGTCTCTGGAATGTGATCTGAGTGTCCCATTCATCTGCCTGATGCAGCTCCACAGGCTGCTGACATGCCTGTTGAGCCCCTCCTTGATGCCATGGAGACTTTCTGAGATGGAGTCCAGTTTGCTGCAAGTTTTTTCCATATGAGACAATCTGCCCTCGATCACAGAGACCTCCCTCTGGATACCCTGTGTATTTTCCCTACAGGTGTCCAGGTCAGAGAGCACCTGGCCCTGAAGATTCCGCCACCTCTCCTCCAGCTGGCTGCAGCAATCAGCCATGGGCTCCTGAGTAGATGGGTGGTTTTCACCCACCTTAGTAAATCCACCCACGTCTCTGCAATTGCTCATCTCTTGCTGAAGATGAATCACATCATTTTCTGTGTGATTTAGCAGAGAATAAAGAAAGCTAAAATCCTCTTGAAGTTTCTGGATACTACGTTCAGTTTCTTGAAACTTCCTATGCATTGTGTCATTGAGAGATTCCAGAAGGCTTGAATTGTCACCCACTGTGTGGTCTTCCCCATTTGGCAAAGTACCTTCCATTCCATGCAGTTTTCCTTGGAAGTTCTGCAGACAAATATCCTCAACAACTTGAACTTTATCCTTCAAGTGATTTAATTCGGTCATGACCTGTTCATTCCCTGACACACTTGGTAGGGATGACCCCAGGGGAGTGAATTCTTCATCGGTGTTGTTGGTGATCTCTAGGAGAACACTTCCCAGACGGTCTTCCAGAGACTGGATTTTCTGATCAAGAAGTCGCTTCAAGTCATCTACCTCTCTGTTAATGGTCCCCCGTAGGGTTTCCTCAATGTAAAAGCAATGTTCTTCTGCATTCTTCTCTGTCACATTGATCCTTGCATCTAGTTCATTCCACCTTGCATCAAAGTCCACATCAAGTGCTGGAACTGTGAGGCGGTCAAATTCATTGTCCATTCGCCCATTCAGCATTCTCGTGGCTTCAGCAACTCTTTCAATCTTTTGGTCTAAGGTCTTGATCTGTTGACCAAAGTCACCATTCTTTTCATGGCCACAGCAATTTGGCTGGGCTGAAGGATCCTGTAGCCGGGCCCGGAGGTCATTTATTTCTTTTCTCAGGTTTGTTTCCTTCTCCCCTATAAGCTCTATCACTCCCAAGTAGCTGCTTCCATAGTCATCACACTGCTGTTGGAGACCAATCAGCTTGTACTCACATGAGTTCTTCAGGTCAGCCATCTTTCTATCCATTCCCTCTATGAGTTCCTCTCTCAGGGCATCGATCTTACGATCTACATAGGCTTGGTAAAGGTCGTTGGTGGTCATGGTGACCATAGGGCCCTGGGCGGCATCCTGGAGCTGTTTGAGTTGCCCTTCATATCCCTTTACTTTCCCATCCAACTCTTCCAGCTTGTCACTCTTGGTCTTCAGAGCATCCTTGACTTCAGCCAACTCAGACTTGATATCCTTCATGCCAGATTCTTTAGTGTTGAGGATGTCAGGAAGCTGGACCATCTCTGTGTCCCCACCAATGGCACTGTCAGGCCCTGGTCGGGGATGGAGGTTGCTGAGCCAGGATACCAGCATTTTACTGGCATCGTCCTGAATGGTGTGTTTGAGGTTTTCACTCACTCCAGCAATGGAAGACTGGAGATCAAGAACTGTCCTTGTGAGTCGGACAATCTTCTCCTCAAGCACCTGGATTTTCTTTTCCTGAAGTTCTAGGGGTCCCTGCCCTGGATCTACTGCCTGGCTTGGTTCTGCTGCATGAGTTGGCACCAAAGTCGTCTTAGGATCTGAGACATGGTTTGGTTCATTATCTGTTTTAAAGAAAGAATTGGATATGACTTAACATTTTCTACCTGTAGTGAATTTCTGCAAAGATGATGAGCAGGATATTTAGGGAACACACTTAAACCTTCATTTACAGGTCTCCTACCTAATTGCAGGTAATTATTGTGGGAAATTGGGGAAGAGTATGGTTTTGGAGTCGAATAGACCTTCACTTGCATTCTGGCTCTGCTGCTTACTGCCTGCCCCTTGAACAAGTTAATTAACTTCTGTAAACCATAATAACTTCCTCTTCTATAAAATGGAGGTACCATATTCCCTCCTTGGATGTTAAGAGAACATGTGCGTGGCACAGATTAGATATTGAATATTCTTTACCTGCTTTCATCATATGAATACATCACATCCCACATTAGTGAAAGGCAGCCATACTCCAAAGGTTGACTGCACACTGTAAAACCACAAGATGCCACTTTAGCAAGATCCACCCACTAGCTGTTGGTCAGTATATCAGATGAGCAGGAAGTTATCCTCAAAGCAACTCTGAATGTTCTTTTATTAGTATCCCTATGCTAAAAGTCTCGTAGACATTATTTAGCTCTGTTATGCACTTGGGAAAACTAAAAGCAAAAGAGCGAGGAAGCAATTGACTTTATTGGTGTCTTCTAAAAATAGAGCCATCTGGTCATACATAGTAAGATTCACTAAGACAAAGAATATAAATATCAAATTTTTGGTAATACTACTTTGAGAAATATACCTCCATGGAAAAGAGTCCAAAAGAAAAAAAGAAATTATAAAAATGATCATGAGGAGACATAAAATGAAAATAAATTGATAGAGACATAAATGAAACAAAAAGACTATTTAAACCTGCAGCAATAAAATAGTGGACATACCAGGCCCCTTGAACAAAATAGAACACAAGGAATACTAGAGAGGTAAAACTGACAGGCCTGAACACTATAATGAAACACATGAGGTAAAGCAGAAAAAGTCAAGCACAAACTAGATTACAGTTAAAGTACATAAATTCATCCCTGACAAACACTGGAAGTAACTTTAGAATGTTGTAGATATTTTAGCTTAATGTTCATTGCTTTTTTCCTCCTCTAAATTTTTGCACAAGGTCATACTTACAGCTATTATTTATTAAACTTAATTTAACGCTAAAATGAAGACTGGAATTCAGATGTCTAGACTCCCAATCACATATTTTTCCTCATAGAGAACTAGAAAGTATACTGAGTTTCCATTTTGAAAATGTACTCTATCTCAAAACATTAGAAGAAGAAAACAAGCTTTTGAATTGTATACAAATGAAAGGCCATTCTGGACAAAGGAAACAGAAAGGGCAGAAGAATAGGAGAAGATCAAGGTTGTAGGGAAACGCTTCTCTCATATACCACTGGAGACTGTAAATTGCCACAACTTTTCGAAGGATAATTTGCCAAAATGTACCAAAATTCTCAGAATCCTTTGGATCTATAGTTACACTCCTAGAAATTTATTCTAGTAAATGGTCAAGGATGAATACAAAAATTTAATAGAAAATATTTTAATTTGAATATTATCATAGTGAAAAACTGCAAACAACCTAAGTGACCAACAGTAGGGGATTGTTTAAATTATAATACATTCAATCAAATTCTCTGAAGCCATAATAAAATATTGTAGAATATTTAATGACATGGAAAGTTGTTTGTTATAGATTGTTAATTTTAAAAATAAGTTTAAAAATACTAAATTCTCTATAATGATAGTGTATTGAGGATCCCTTTTACTCCCTCCTGAATCCCACTATAAGGGCAAAAAGAAGGACAAAAAGGGGGGAAAAAAAAAGGTCACAAAAAATTAGAAATCAGAATGATTTTAGACTTTTTAACAGCAGCAACAGAAGCTAGAAGAAAATTGAACAATGCTTTCAAAATTCTGAAGGAAAATGATTTCCAACCTAGAATTCTGAAGCTAGGAAAAAAAAAAACTTTTTGATACTATATAGTCTGAAAGCATATCTCCCATGCATTGATCTCAAGAAGCTACCAGAGGATGTGTGCCACCCAAACAAGGGAGTAAACCAAGAAAGAATAAGCTGGGGGATGTAAGAAACAGGGAATTCAAGAAGAGAAAGGCAGGTTAAGATCCCAGGGTCACAGCCAGGAGCCAGGAAAAGAGGGTGACTAGTACAGGTGCAGCATGTGAGAAGAATCTAGGAGAGATGAACCTGATGTGTCTGAAAATAATAAGAAATTTAGATAAGCAGAGGAGAGTTTGGGTTGAAATAGGGATTAAAAACATGGAAAACCAAGCAAAGGAAAACATAATTATTAATTCTAGAGCCATCAAAAAGATGTGTAGGAGAGGAAAAGTATTCATAGTATACTACATGGTTCAGTTGTGAGCATTTGCTACATAGTTATTACAATGTGAACACTGATTATTTGAACCAATAAAAATATGATATACCTGTATGGAAAGGATGGGGTATAGGAATAGCATGTTGGGGAGTGGAGGAGAAGGAATTAAATCCCTACCTTCCATAATCAAAAATTGATAGAGAGGTAACTTCTGAAAGAATCATACAAAGAGTTTGAAGTAATTACCTCTGGGGAGGAAAAATGGGGAAGAAGGAGGTATGAGAAGATTGCTGCTTTTCTTTTTTTTTTTTTATTTTTTTGTTTTTTTTTTTTCTTTTTTTTTTCTTTTGCTGCTTTTCTTAATAGTCATAGAGCTTTTTGACTCATTAAATTTTATGTACTTTTAAACTTTGATAAAACTAAAATTCAACAAAAACTGCTTTGATCCAATAGCTTTCTACTCATGTTTCCCTCAAAAGTATTTACCATGATTTCTTGTAATTACTTGTCTAATGTGTGCCTTCCCTAAGAGTCAGGGGGTCCCACAAAGACGGAGATGGTGTCTACGTTGTTTTTTACTTATCCCAGGAATCTGGAATAGAGCCTGCCAAATATAGAAGCTCAATAAGTATTTGTGGGATGAATACTTTTTCTTTAACAAAATGTATATGCAAATTAGGAAAAAGCAATGTTCTATAACAAAATGTTAACAGCAGTTATCATTTGGTGGTGAGACTGTGTACTTTAAAATTTTCTTCCTATATTTTATTAACATTCTTCAATTGTTATACACTATTTTAGACATTAAAAAATTATCTTTCAAACCATTTTACAGATGGTTAGGTTGAGAAGCACTGCCAGTTTCAAATTTGAAGAAAACACCTCATGGGAAAATATAACCATTTAAAGATGACTTAAGCATTTAATTTCGTAAGAAAATCCAGGCTACATCTATGTGACTCCACTTCAAAAGAGATAAGATAAAGTGATGTAGAGCAAAATGCCAAAAAGGTTTTTATCCATGAAAGTCCTTTTCTTAATGCTACACTTAAAGACAAAGGTGAACAGACTGGGGAGGAAAGGGGGGAAATGGGGAGCTATTGCTTACTGGGTACAAAGTTTCTATCTTGGGTGATAAAAAAGTTTTGGTTATGGATGGTGGTGATGTAAGCACAGCATCGTAAATGTAATTAATGCCACTGAAAGGTACAGTTAAAAATGGTTAAAATGGCCATTTTTATCTTATATATGTTAACCACAACAAAAAATAAAAGAATTTTTCCCCTCAAAAATTCTAGCTCTTTTAAATTCAGATGCATGGGATGTGATGGTTAAGTTCATGTGTTGACTTGGCCAGGTTATGGCTTCCAGTTGTTTGGTCAAAGCAAGCACTGGCCTGGTTCTTATTGTAAGGGTATTTCATGGATTTAAATCATTAGTCATTGAATGCACCTATGGTGATGACATCCAACATAGGAGATTGCCTTCAACAATGAGAGAAGTCTCATCAAATCAGTTGAAAGTCGTAAAGGGAGAACTGATTATTTCAGCAGTAAGGAAGAAGAATTTCTATCTCTACTTCAGCTAGCTAGCTTGTCCTATTCATCCAAACATTCATTGGAATTCCCAAGTTCTAGCATGCCCTATGGAATTGGACTTGCCAATCCCCATGGTAGCCTGAGCCAATTCCTGTCACAAATCTCAAAATATTCACATATATGTATATGTACCTGTTGGTTCTGTTTCTATGGAGAACCCTAACACATAGAGCTTTGTAAGTGAAAAGTGAAGAAAGAACAAGTCAATACTATATTTGAATCTCTTAACATCTGTGCCTCTAGGCTACTTAAGTCTGAAGCCATCAGCATTTCCTATACTGATTCCTAAGGCCCTGACTTTTACAAGTGGACCCTAACAAAGCAATTTACCTGGAAGAAAGATTTTCTTCCAACTGCTACCACTCCTGCAAATAAATATGTCTGCCACTTGTGTCTCCTGTATGTTATTCAAAGACCTTGGAAAGCTCAACATTGTCAATTGTGAATCCTACGGTTGGAAGGAGCACTGGAAATGCTGATGGCGTCCACGCACAGCAGGACAACGGAGAAGTTACCTGTGGCTTTCTTCATACTGTTTCGAGGCCGAGCAGAAGTGGGACGGGGAGTCTTCCCCGGGTCCGTGGGGCCTTCTTGGCAGTCTCCCCCTCGAAAACCAGGGCAGCATCTCCATTCCAACTGTGTCACCATCTTGTACTTAGTGACATATCTGGGCCTGAAGTTCACTCGGTACCTGCCAGAGAAAGGGGCGTCATTTCTCTTCATTGGTTGCTGTTCAAAGTACCTCCACATTCACCTTCCCAAGAGTTGGATCCAAGAGAAAAAGATCCTGTTCACTCCAGACAGACCTGCAGGGGATTCCTGGTCTCCTCAGGCCAGTCCTGGCCGCTGGGGGTCAGCCAACACCAGATGCACCTCAGGAAGGCAGGCGCTCCCCGCCCCCAGGGCTCCCCCACATCCTCCATCTGAAATCCCCCTTGCACATGGCTGCCCCCACCACTGAGGGCTGGGGAGAAAGACAACTTAGAACAAGTTGGCTCCACTATTCCCATTTTACATGGACATTTTTAAGTACATACAAGCTTTGGTTTCACTAGCAAACTTCTATTTTACCACTCACTGTTTTGTGGAGATTATTTTTAGGTGTAACTCGGGATTTTGTGCCTGTGCCCTTGTCTCCTGTAACATCTGCCATATTTCTTTCTGTGCCTTCTTTCTCTAACCCAGGGATTCTTAACCTTTTTGGTTCCATGGATCCCTTTGCCAGTCAGGTGAAAACCACAGACCCCTTACCAAGTACACACTATACTATGTATTAATTAAAAATATATCACACCCGCTCCAGCATGTCCCCAAAAGAGTGTTTAGAATTTTAATTCAAGCTCACAGCCCCCTTGTTAAGAACCCCTGACCTAATACTAGCCAAGCTCCCAGGCCCGAGAGCCTTTGGAGATAGCGCCTCACACTATTAGTGCTCAGATCTTTTTAAAAACATGCCCTGTAGGGTAGGAGTTGCAGCTCCACCGAGATTTCATGCACACCTGACACATAGGCAGGCGGGAGACTCCAGTCTCTGGAAGTATACCTAAAAACTCCAGCATCACATATAGGTTTGAATAGAAAGGACGGTGTGGGAGGTGGGCAACATGGGAATCCCAGTGGGTTCCGTGTAATATTTTGGGTAATCTAAGCACCTCTTAAAATATATGTATGTATGTATGTGTGTATATATATATATATATATAAATAACATTTTTGTAAGCAAATACACATATATGCATATATATTTATATATCATTTTGCAAATGTTTGTATGTATTGTGAGAATTTTGATTTTTACCCACAATAAAAATAAATTAAAAATTAAAAAAAAAAAAAAAAAAAAATGCCCTGGTCCATATTGTTAGCAACAAAAATAAGAACTGAAAATATTTAAAAACGCAGTTTTAAAATACACATTCCCTGAAGCACTTTGTCATACAGAGAAGCAGGGACCAGCCTGGGCCTAGTGCAGCATCCAAACGGCAGCCCCCCACACTTTCAAAGGACACCCCCCAAGGGCTTAGCACCCCAAGGTGGTCCTGCTCGCAGCGCGGTCCTGGTCCCGGCCCCTGGACTTGTGTTTTCTGGCTTGTAACCATCACTTTCGAGCCTCTTCACTTTCTATTTCTAACACCAGCACCAGCAGCTGGCCTGCTTTTTGGGCCAAATCCCAGAAAGAAATGGGATTTGTTTCACTTCCTGAGGGTTACACTGCACTGCTCAGCCAGCCAGCTGCAGGGGGTCAGTGGGGTGGGGTTGGCGGGGTGCAGTGGGCCTGGTGGGGTACAAGGAGGAGCAATGAGTAAAAGAAGCAAGGCTGCAGGGGGAGGAACAAAGGGAACTTTTGGCTCTGCAGTCTCTCTCATTTCTATCCCCCCCCACTCCACCCACCCCCATCAAAGCCCGATATTTTCTCCTTTTCACAAATGAGAAAACAGAGGCTCAGAGAGTTTAAGTGACTTGCCCAAGTTCCAACAGACAGGAAGTGATGGGGCTAGAATTTAACCCCAAATCCCAGGACTCCTCCCCTGCACCCTAAATGGCCTTATTCCAGAAGGAGCAATTGTCTCTGGCAATTAAGCAGCCCCACCCAGAGAGGTTCCAGAAAGTACTAAGGTGGGGAAAAAAAGCACCCCTCATCCCCTTTCAGCAAATGCTTTCTGAATGTCTAATTCGGTCCAGATCCACACCAGCCCTTGGACCCCCTACCATCCCACCTACCAAAGAACTCCTCTGTGTGGTCCTAGAAAAATACAAAAATAAATAAGGCAAAAAAGAGAAAAGTTCCATTTCATTGTTTTGCATACTCAAACAGAGCATAATGCTGCAAAAATGTGTAATCTCAGAAAAAAGTGGTTCCTCTGAGCATTTGAGACTGAATGCTCTTGGTTTTTGCTCTTTTGCCAGTAGATAACAGTCTCCTTGTCAAGCCTCTTGGATGTGGCCGAACAGGACAAGGAAAACAAAACACGTGTCCTCGTGCCCCTCAAAAGAGGGTGCAGTCCCACTGCCCAGATGGCCTGCACCCCTGATAGCATGAGCCAGAGCAGGAGAGAGTTCTTGCTTTTACAGCATGATTCATTATTTTGCTCTAAAGGCAGTTGTTACTTTGGAGGCAGCTCATAACCTAGGAAACTTCCCTGGAGCTTGCACCCGCCCCCCACGCACATTCTCTGCTCCAATCCGGTTCCCTAATCTTCCTGCTGTCCAGTTTCCAGCAGTGGGGTCATGCTGACAGCATCCATAGCAGCGTTTTCAAGCCTCCCATGTGGAAGAGGCCTTCCTGGCCAGCAGGGAAGCTGGAAATCATCAGGAGTGCCCCTCTGGCTGTGGGAAATGCTCACGTGAGGCTTTCTGCAAGCTTGATGCCAGGGCAGAGTGGACTCGGCACCCCAGAGGCTGACCAGAGGCTGCCTGGGCCAACTACCTTCTCCTCTGGCCTCTGCTTGGGGTGTGAGGAAGGGAGAGTAAAGGAGAGGTTGTCCAGCCCCACAGCCCTCCTGGGATTTTCCCAGCAAAACCAGGGTCCTGCCTCCGGAAGTAGCCAGACAGAGGGTTCCCCAGGAGATCAGGAGGAACAAACTGGGAGTCCCAGACCTCCCTGCTCCACCCAGGCTACTACAGGAAAATATCCTAGCCAGGGAACATGTGAAAAGTGAGCAGGACTCCCCAGGATGGGATTTCAATATTCTTTCAGTTATTGTGTGTCTCCACCCACCGAGACAACATCCCATGACCACTTGAACACATTCATATTCCATAGAGGCATACCCCAGGTGCACTTCTCTCTACACATCCCCCCACCACCGACACCCCGCTGAACATGTTTTTTTTTTTTTTTTTAAGATTTATTTATTCCCCGCCCCCACTGTTTTTTTGTGCTGTCAGCTCTGTGTGTTCTTCTGTGTCTGCTGGTCTTCTCTTTAGGCAGAACCAGGAACCGATCCTGGGACCTTCCAGAGTAGAGAGAGGTGTTCAGTCTCTTGTGCCATCTCAGCTCCCTGGTCTGCTGCGTCTCTTATTGTCTTTCCTCTGTGTCTCTTTTTGTTGCGTCATCTTGCTGTGCCAGCACTCCTGCACAGGCCAGCACTCTGCTTGGGCCAGCTCACCTTTCACCAGGAGGCTCCAGGAATCGAACCCTAGACCTCCCGTAGGCTAGATGGGAGCCTAATTGCTTGAGTCACATCCGTTTCCCTGAACATGCCTTCTCGGGCACCCATGGAGAACTCAGGGCTATGACAGTGAGCCCTGCGCCTGCTCCCCAACCTCCACAAGCCAAGCCCTCTTCTGCTCAGCTGCTCCCACTCTTCCCAACTTTCTTTTTCCCCTCTCTCCCTCCGAAATCCTCTTTTCGCTGTACACAAGGATTCACCATGCTGACAAGTTCAGCCACCATGTCAAGGCACCTGATAGGTCCAGGAGATTCTACGGAGAAAGAAGGTGGCAAGAAAAGGTCTAGAAAAATTGAATCAGAGTCCAGGGACCATGGGACTAGAAATGTCCCTGTTAAAATAGAATGTGAGAGAAAAAGGAACAAAAATAAACAAACAAAAAAACAGAATGTGAGGGAATCGGCTGTAGCTCAGTGATTGAGCACCTGCTTCCCATGTATGAGGTCCTGGGTTCATTCCCTGATACCTCCTAAAAACAAACAAACAAAATAACCAGAATGTGATAAAATGACTGTGCCTCCATTTGGCATCACCCCCACAAACACCCCAGCCTACTGACTCCAGGTGAGATCGCTTTCCACACTAGTATTTGCTTCTCTAACATTCATTTTTTCCCACCAGACTGTAAGCCCAATTAGGGCAAGAATCTCTGGTGGTTTTGTTCATCCCCTGCTTTTTTTTTTTTCCTTTCCTCTGTTTTAAAGATTTAATAATCAGAAGATGAAGGACAATAAACCACGTTATTTTACAAATACCCTAAAAATTATCCCTTTCTCTTCTGTGGAAATGATTCATTATGGGTACAATTCATGTTACTTTGTACTTTCATAAAGTTAATAGAAATCAGTTGTGGACAATTTGGAGAATGAAAACATACCAGACAACTAAAAATAGAACATTGTTTGCTTAGGCAAATAATTTGTGTTTTTAGCTTATATATTGCCTGCTCTTTCTTTTAAACACAGTTGTAGCTGCTAGTCAGCATTTGATTAATCATTAATAAATGAACGATATTAGGCCTACTTTTGACAAGGTTTTGGGGAGTCCTGCTAATCAGCATTTAATTAACCATTAATGAATGAACGATATTAGGCCTGCTTTTAACAAGGTTTTGAGCAGTCTGATGTCCATATTAAAAGCCCCAGAGGAACTGGTATCCTTCAGTGATTGAACACTGGCTTCCCACATATGAGGTCTTGGGTTCAATCCCCGGCCCCAGTACCTTCAAAAAAAAAAAAAATTTCCCCAGAGTTATCCTCAGGTCCACATCAAGCTCCAGATTACTCAAGTCATGATGACCTGGACAATGATCACACATTGAAGGGGGGATGACCCAGAGCTGTGCTGTCCAACAGGGTAGATATTTGTCACACACAGTTATTATAAAAATTTAAAGCAATTAAGGTTAAATAAAATTAAACAGTTCCTCAGTTGCAGTGACCACATTCCATGTAGCTAGTGGCTGGAATCGGACAGCATAGACTTAGAACTATCTCCATCATCACAGAAAGGCAGGAGATTGTCAAGGAATGACGGTGGGGCACACATCTGTTCAGCTGTTCATTTCTAGCCCATACAAACCTAAGCCTTCTTTCTTCTAGAACACCCCTCTAGAACCACAAGTAGAATGCTTCCCTGAAGATACCCATGCATCCCTGGCAAGGCTGTCATCTAGGGCTCCTTTCCTCTACTTTTAATATTCATTCATATTTTACTTCAACACAAGCTACAAAAACTGCACAAATAGGAAGCCCGGTGATCCCTTGGGGACACTAACTTGATCTGGGCATCTCCCAAGAACAGACTTCCTAGTAAGCTCCTCACTATATTCTAGTCACTGGCCTGGCCCAAAGAACCTGGCATCAAATCTTGCCTCATTCCACGTGTGTGGTTCCACAAAGTCACAACTGAGAGGGTAGAGACAGGACTGAGAGGGTAGAGAAGTGGGCCAAAGGGAAGTGCTGCCCCACTCACTGGTAGAGAAGATCCTGGGCGTGGAGAAATGACTGCCCTGACTGCCCGTCATGAGAGAAGGAACATTAGCATTTAAAGACCAGTAGACACTCAGTCCAGTTTGAGAATACTCAGCTCTCACGTGCTCGGCTGGCAGACCTTCAGCCAACTATTCCAACTTTTCCCAGAGCTGCAGGTGACTTCAGCCACCATTACTCAGTTTTACAAAGATTTTTCACAGTGTTCTATTTAGAAATTGGCAAGACAGTGGACTGCTTTTGTAGGAACTACTTGTGATGAAAAAAATTTTAAACTCTTAATAAATGAACTTTCCATTGAGGTGCCATTTTGCAAAAAGTAAATAGAGTCAGGCAGTAGAGGCTACAAAGTTTGAAATCAGGAGAGATTTCAGAACTACACTGAAAGAAAAGTGGTTTTGCACCAGGGGAAGAGAACACTTCCCATCTGAATCCACT
This sequence comes from Tolypeutes matacus, assembly GCA_026826555.1. Taxonomy (NCBI): domain Eukaryota; kingdom Metazoa; phylum Chordata; class Mammalia; order Cingulata; family Chlamyphoridae; genus Tolypeutes; species Tolypeutes matacus. The sequence continues at coordinate 9,217,716 of JAKSZT010053813.1, forward strand.
TTGTCCCACAATAAAAATTTGGCCATTTAAAACCATGTGCATCCACAAAGAATATCTTTGCAATATGAGGAGGTGGGCTCAGCTCTCAAAGTTCCCTTCCAAAACTAACATTCCACAAGTCTAAAAAGTCTCCCCACACAAGAGATACAGTGAAGGAATCCAATGGCCTCTTTGCCTGTTAAAACTCAAACACAAAAATCTAAATTTTAATCTCATCTTTCTCGGCTACAGTATGTATGTTTAATTAGAGCTCTTTATGGAGAAATTAAGAACATAGAAACAAAGAATTGTGAAATATTTTACTTGGATTTCTGAAAAAAATTTATCTAAATTTCAAAAGCCAGAATTCTTGGGCAAATATATTTTTGAAATACAAAAACGTATTTAATGAATCTCAAAGTCAGACTGTTAAACACTGATTAAAATCAGATTACAGTTATAGCTTTGTACAGTTGGAAAAAAAAAAAAAAAAAAACAGATCCTAGACCAAAGCACAGTGTTCAAACTGAAAATTTACTTATAGGAAACTGTCTGTTTCCCAGTACAAAGGATATATTTGCTGGAGAAACTACAACTGTAAGCTGCTTATTTTTCTATTTCCTTTTGAATTAATTTCCTCAAGCACTTAGAATGGCCAGTTAGATTTCAAAACCTAAAATCCTCTTTACTTCTCAGTATTTTGCTCTGATCATACAGTGTAAGAAGTTTAGTAGAAGTTTTCCCTACAATTCTCCACCAATTTATCACCCCAGTTAGCCCTGGGGAAGGGGAAATTCTACAGTTCTGAAGAAAGGTGATGAAAGAAAACCACTGGGATGAAAGTCCCAGCTCAACTGGGATAGGGAAATCGTTATTCCTAGATTTACTAGACCAGCAATATGTTCCTTTCGAGCAAACTTGCATTGCTAAAAATGACATCATCTTCAAGTGCAGGGTGCGCCCGACACCATGAATATAACTTATGTATGTGTTCCGATGAGCCCACATCCTTATTTTTAACTTGCTCACTTTGGCAGATACAGTACCAAACTCAAGTCTGCACTGACAGCGAAGAGGAGGGGAGCATGGGGTGTCCCACGGGGCCTGAGCTCATCTGATGGCTTTCTGGGGCAGCGAAGAAGCCAAGATCCTATCAATGCCCACATCTCCCTAAGGAATTTTGTTATGGGGGAGTGCCATGGCTGCTATAAGCTGCTTCCCCTATATTCTACACTATTTCATTTCTCAAACTTACATCACATTTCCTCACTCCTGGAGTCAGGGCCACAGAAGACTCGCCTCCCAGGAGCGTCCCCGATGAGCTCATTCTCGGTGTTCCCACAGTCCAGACCGTGAGCATGGCTGCCGCTCTCAGCCATTTAGCATGATACTTGCCACAAAGATGGCTTTCCCTGATTGTAGAAGCTAAACCTTTCTTTCTGGAGCCACCAAAAAACTATTTCCTCTCTCTCTCTTTTTTAATTGTCCAAATTATCCTATAAAAGGCACAATCCTTTCGAATCCTTCTTCCTGTGTTTCCTTTGACCTGGTCTTCCTCTGGTTGGCAACACTGATGCCTCCCTCCTCTTCAAGGATCTTGGTTCACTCTGATTTCTCACCTTCCTGAATTCCCTGTCTTCCTGACAATCTTCCATTTGCAGTTATCCTATCAAACGTTCTCAGCATTGCTCTCAAGGCCAAAAGGGCATTGTATTAGTCAGGGTTCTCTAGGGAAACAGAACCGACAGGAGATATCTGTAAATAGTATGAGATTTTATAAAATTATCTCATGCAACTGTGAGGATGCACAAGTCCAAATTCCGCAGGGCAGGCTGCAAGCCAGGGACGGCAATGAAGGTCCTCGATGAGTTCCCAGGAGACGCTGGCTATCTGAAAGAGAGATGGAAATTCTCTCTCTGAATGCTAAAATCACTTCTCCTTTTAAGGTCTTCAAATATTGGATGAGCCATCCATCACTCATTGCTGATGGCAGTCTCCACAGTTGATTGTAGATGTAACCAGCCATAGGTGCAATCAACTCACTGATGATTAAAGTCTAGGAAATGTCCTTGCATTACAATTAGCCCAGTGCTTGCTTGACCAAACAACTGGGCACACTCCCTGGCCAAGTTGTCACATAAGCCTAACCATCACAAGTATTGACTGTGATGTCCCATCCGTAACCAATTGCAGCACTTTGGGGGAACATCATGGAGGCTGAAAAACTTTTAAACAGGCCACACCTGTAACCTGGTAGAACTCGTGAAGAAGCATAGAAAGTCCTGAGACAGGAGGAGATGCTCTGCAGATATAAAAGCAACATTTTGTTCCTATGGAACAATTCATTCTTGGTTTAAAAAGAAATCCGGGGATTGAAAACATGGAAAAACTTGTATTTCTTTTCTCATTTATGATCACATTGGGAAAATCAGACCAAAACGTCATAACTTAGTTTCATATTTCCCACATCGTCCAGGCCAACGTGGTGTTAATGTTTTTAATTCACACTTAACACAACGAGGTAGAGACATTTTCATTAGCCTGCATTTTGTTTAGGAGGAATACGGTTTTTATTCGGAGGAATGCTACCACAACCCAGCCTACCTCCGGGCCGGAATGTGTGGACAAATACCAGTCCGAAAAAAAGAGGAATCGGGGTAGCCAAGAGATTTTTAAGGTTGGTGATGCCTACGATGTCTGCAGTAAAGTGCTCATTGCTTGTGTGTGCTTTGTGAGATGGGATTTTTGCTGGGGGCTGTTTTAGTTTGCCACAGGCTGCCAATGCAATATACCAGAAATGTGTTGGCTTTTATAATGGGAATTTATTAGGTGAAAAGCTTACGGTTCCAAGGCTGTGAAAATGTTCAAAGCAAGGCAACATTAGAGATGCTGTCTCACCAAGTTGCCGCTGTGGGTGATCAGGCACACGGCTCGTCTCTCCTCCAGGCCTCGTCTCTTTTCAACCTCTCGGGGACCTCTTTCCATGCCTCTGTGCTCCACCGAGTCCAGCCTCTCGGGGTTTCTCTGTCTCTGCCACTTTCCTCCTTGTCTCTGCTTTCAGTCCTCTGTTTATAAAGGACTCCAGCAAGAGGACCGAGAGCCCTCCCCCAAGTGAATCCAGTCCTATCAAAGGGTCCCACACCCACAGGAATGGATTAGCTCCAAGAACATGATCTTTTCTGGTATCCACAGAGGGCCCCCCAGCTGTCACAGGAACCTTGAGGGTACCAAGGTCAACCCAGCGTGGTGCTGAGATAGCACAAGTGTGCAGGAGGCCATCAGAGGGAAAATTGGGGACTTCTGCAATACTTGTAATAGGGAGGGAAGCAAGACAAGTTTATAGACTTCTGAGGTGTAAAGGGGTCCAACTGACATCTGAGAAAAAGTTTAAAATATATATAGCCTGCTTTCCCTTTAAAAAAAAAAAAGTTTATTGCTTAAGAAAAATTACATAGTTTGCATTATTTTTTGTTTTATTTAAATAAAACAAGTATGCTCTGTGGTTTAAGTAGTGGTTCCCATCCTCCTGACAAACATGGGCCCTGGCTTGCTCACTACCCAAGGGCTTTGCTAATATTTGCTTCAAACGATTTTTGCAAATCAAATGTGCACGCAAGCATGGTATGTTCAAAGAAGCCATAAATTAATCTTTAAAATAATTCCCTATATTTTGAGTATTTAACCTTTTCATAGAGCAGTTATATCTTTGGTCATTGTTTCCTCTCAATACCACCAAATCATTCTTTGTAGTTTTATCACAGGAACTTTCACAAAATGAAGGTATGTTTAAATCTTGGCAAAAACCTTTTAAAGGTTACTCTGTAAACTTTTAAAGGTTAGTTCAGTAATCTAAATTACAATTTATATCATTACTTTGCGTGATTGGATTTGACTGGAACCCACCATATCCCAAACCCTCATCTTACCTATAAGCCACCTCATTTTCATTGAGTACGAACAATTATTTTCAAAGACCATATGTGTATGTCACAATTTCCATTTTAAAAATGCAAGCCATGGACAGACCACATTTGTTCAAATTTACAGTCTCCATGACTGAAACCTGAAATCCAAACTCCATGCAAGTGATTCTTTTTTTTTTTTTTTAAGTTTTTTTTTTAATTTTTTTTTTTCCCCCCCCCCCCCCCCGCTGCCTGTGCCCACTGGGCCAGCCAACCACGCCGCGCAGGCAGGCCCACCCCCACCAAGAGGCCCCGGGAACCGAACCCGGGGCCTCCCACATGGTAAACGGGAGCCCCACTGACTGAGCCACAGCCGCCTCCCCTATGCAAATGATTCTTAACAAAAGGGGAGACAAGTTGAAAATGCTCTGCTCTGCTCCCTCTTAAATTCATTCATCCAGTAAATGTTCTCAGAGCTCTGGTTTTCCTAGAAACATCAGTATCCACAATGGAACAAGCATATTAACATGGAGACTGTATGGAGAATCCATGTACACTTCCTTTATCCCTAATGAGAGAAAGAGAGGGGCCATGCTCGTCCCCACATTGCCAAAGACCAGCTACAAAAACACCAGACCAGGCCCCAAACCTCTCTAATCCTTGGTTACTTCAAATATAAACTGGGGTTTAAAATCTTTGCCATGTTTCTACCTCCCAAACAACAAAAGAATAAAATTAGATAGTAGCTAGGAAAGCAAGCACTTGGGAACTATAGAGCTTTATGGAGATGAAAGATTATTTACCAAAGGCAAAAAAAAAAAAAATTGAAGACTGAAAACATGGGTTCTTTCTATAATCATGTATTCAACTGCCCACATGTAAGATTATGGTTAATTCCTGATCATTAGAGTTGAAGGATGAGATCCTATCCCATAATCAGTATCCCATTTCAATCCTATGATATCTCCAAACAACATTCAGTGACCAAATTCACCTTCTTTCACACCACATGGTCCTTTTTACCCATTCCTTGAACAAAGAATCAAACAGAGCCCTCCACGCCAAATCCTCATATGTTCTCAGAAGCCAGGCAGGGCTACTGCACCATTGAGCAGCCAGAGGAGCTGAAGCCCTGAGTCTGGCAGTCACCTGTTCAGTCTACCTCACCCCTACTTCCCATCCTCACCACTGTCGCATTCCAGTCTCCTAATGGGTCCCCTTCCGTCCCCTCACCCACCCTCATTCTCTCCCCACGCAACCCATTGCACTCAAGAGACAAGATTAACATTCCAAGGCACAGTCCCATGTATTCCTGAACCTTCCATGAGTCCCATTTGCCTGAATAAGGTTTGTTTATTTGCTAAAAGCTACTGGGATGGGAAGTGGATGTGGCTCAAGCAATGGGGCTCCCATCTACCATATAGGAGGTCCAGGGTTTGATTCCTGGGGCCTCCTGGTGAAGATAAGCTGAGCTGAGCAGAAAGCTGGCCCACACAGGAGAGGTGGCCTGCGCAGGAGAGCTGGCGCAGCCAGGTAAAGCAAGAAAAAGAAACACAGAGAGACAATAAGAGACGCAGCAGACCAGGGAGCTGAGGTGGCGCAAGAAATTGAGTGCCTCTCTCCCACTCCAGAAGGTTCCAGGATCAGTTCCCAGTGCCACCTAGAGAAGACAAGCAGACACAGAAGAACACATAGCAAATGGTCACAGAGAGAAGACAGTGAGCTCAAAACAATGGAGGAAAGGGCAAATAAATAAATCTTAAAAAAAAAAAAAAAGCTGCTGGGAGGAATATACCAGAAATGCATTGGCTTTTACAATAGGAATTTATTAGGTTAAAAGTTTGCAGTTCGGGAAGCGGCTGTGGCTCAAACAGTAGGGCTCCCGTTTACCACATGGGAGGTCCTGGGTTCGGTTCCCGGGGCCTCCTGGTGAAGGCAAGCCCGCCCACACGGCGTGGTTAGCTGACCCAGCGAGCACAAGCAGCAAGGGGGGGGGATAAATGAATAAATAAATAAAAAAAAAAATCTTAAAAAAAAAAAAAAGTTTGCAGTTCTGTAGCCATGAAAGTGTCCAAATCAAGGCATCATCAGAGCTGCTTTCTCACTGAGCTACTGCTGTGGGTGATCAGGCACATGGCAAGGGCACAATGTCAGAGTCTGCTTATCTCTCCCTTCTCCTCCAGGCCTCCTGGCTTTCAGCTTTGGGCTGCTGCATCTGCAGTTTTTTCTCTCCCAGGTTCACTGATTTTAACTTCTGTAGAGTTCTGTCTCTGCGGCCTTCTTTCTGTGTCTGTGGCTTTTTATTCCTCCATTATAAAGAATTCCAGTAAGAGGATTAAGACCCACCCTGGGTCACGCAATCTAGTCAAAGGCCCTTAAGTGAAGCAATTTAATCAAAAGGTCCCACCTACAATAGATTTATGTGCACAGGAATGGATTCGTTTTAAGACAGGATTTTCTGGGGTCCAGAAAAGACTCAAACAACCACAAAGTCCAAACTCCCAACACTGGTGTACTGGGTTGAACAGTGTCCCTCCAAAGTTCCTGTCTACCCAGAACCTTAGAATGTGACCTAATTTGGAAATAGGGTCTTTGTAGATGTAATTAGCTAAAACAAAGTCATACTGGATTAGGGTGGCCCCTAAATCCAAGGGGTACCCTTATAAGAAAAGGAAATCTGGACACAGACAGACATAGAGGGAAGATGGCCACCTGAAGACAGAGGCAGAGACTGAAGCCAAGGAATGCCAAGGATTGTCAGGAACCTCCAGACGCTGGAAGAGTTAAGGAAGGATTCTCTTCTAGAGCTTTCCAAGAGAGCATGGCCCTGCTGACACCTTGATTGCAGACTTCTAGCTGCAGGATTGAGACAATCAATTTCTGTTGTTATAAGCCACCTAGTTTGGGGAATTTGATATGGTAGCCCTAGGAAACTAGAATACTTGGGGTTCAAAATCCTCAATAATCAAGCTACAGTTTTCCTTCCCACTACTTCCCTTTGTACATCTTATACTGTCAAATGGAGCCATTGCTATTCCCTGTGGACATAGCTTTGGTTCTGCCTCTGGGTCTTGGCTCACATTCTTTCTTGGCTTAGGCGGTCCTTCTCTTGCATCTGCACATATTGAACTAGAAACTTCCTTCAAAGCCCTCCTAGGATGTTACCACCTACAAACAAGTTCTCAGATTCCTCTTGGTTGGAATTAATTTCTTCCTCTTCTCAACAGCCCCAGCACTTTATTTGTGCTTCTCTTATTGCAATTTTCATTTCTACCTTTTATTTTGTAATTATTGCTGTTTATGTCTCATTTTACCTACTGGATGTGAACTTCTGGAAAGCAAGAGAGAGGTCAGGTTCCTTGCTGTGTCCCCACAAGACGGAGTCTTGTGCCAGGCATAGACCTTGCACATAAATGAATGTTTTGTTTAATCAAGCTGAGTAACCAACAGTTTTCAAATACTCTATCTCATTTCAATCCTACTGAGATGTCTGCCAGTTCAAAATGGTTTATGATAATTACACGCCCTTAATCCAACATTTTCCAGGACTATCCATGTGAAATACGGTTTTTCCCTCCATTATGGTTTGATCCAGCATTCTACGTTGTTTATCATCTCAGTTGTTGTTCTGAAAAATCAGAGAAGTAGCCTCACAGTCAATATAAATGATTTTCCACCCTCTGCATTTTATCATGTCTTCGGTGACAAAACAACTATATACAAACGGTAGTGTATACATACAAAGGAATAATTCCACAATTAAAAGTATTCAACTATTGATAGATGGTACCACATGAATGAATCTTACAAGAATTAAGCTGAATGAAAGAAGCCAGACTAAAAAAAAGTATACATACTGCATGATACTGTATGACATCATGTACAAGAGACTCTAGAAAATGCAAATTAACCCAGAGTGACCGAAAGCAGATCAGTGGTTGCCTAGTGAGGGGGACTGTCGGGACACACAGGAGGAAGGGATTACCAAGGGGCATGAGTACACTTCTAGGGGTGATGGATATGTTCCCAATCTTGATTGTGTCGTTGGTTTCACAAGTGTATATATACGTCAAAACACTAACCTATAGTGGGTTTTTTTTGTACATTTAATAATAGAAAATATAAACAATTAAAAACTAAAAAGTAAACACAGATGAATATATACATTTCTCAGTTAAATGTAATTGATACATATAAAAAATTTTTTTTAATCAAACAATATATTACACAATATATTTGGTTCATAGTAATGCATTCACACAGTATTTGTCCTTTTGTGTCTGGCTTGCTTCACTCAACATAATGTGCTCCAGGTTCATCCATGTTGCCATATGCTTTATGACTTCATTTCTTCTTACAGCTGCATAATATTCCATCGTGTGAATAGACCACAGTTTGTTTATCCATTCATCTGGTGATGGACACCTATGTTGTTTCCAACTTTTGGCAATGGTGAATAATGTGGCTATGAACATCAGTGTACAGATGTCTGTTTGTGTCACTGCTCTCAGTTCTTCTGGGTATATACCCAGTAGTGATATTGCAGGGTCACGTTGCAAGTCTATATTCAACTTCTTTAGGAATTGCCAAACAGTCCTCCATAGTGGTGTACCATCCTGCATCCCCACCAACAGTGAAGAAGTGTTCCTATCTCTCCACATCCTCTCCAACACTTGTAGTTCTCTGTCTTTTTAATAGTGGCCATTCTGATAGGTGTGAAATGATATCTCATTGTAGTTTTGATTTGCATTTCCCTAATCATGAGTGATGTTGAGCATTTCTTCATGTGTTTTTTTGCCATTTGTATTTCTTCTTCGGAGAAATGTCTATTCAAGTCTTTGGCCCATTTTTTAATTGGGTCATTTGTCTTTTTATTGTTGAGTTGTAACATCTCTTTATATATCCTGGATATTAAACCCTTATCAGATATATGATTTCCAAATATTTTTTCCCATTGAGTTGGCTGCCTTTTCACCCTTCTGACAAAGTCCTGTGTAACAGTTGGCCATTTTGATGTAATTATGAATTCCAAAAATATAATTAAATCATGCTTGTAAACTGATCTGTTAATCTGGGCATGATTAGGCTATGATTAGGGCATTGAGCCCCACCCCTTGGTGGGTGGGGAATCGAATATAAAAGGCAAGGCAAAGAACAGAGTTGAAGCAGTCTTTTGAGAAGCAGTTTTGATGTTGGAAAGAAGGCCCCAGGAGAAGAGAAGAAGCTGTTTGCCTGGTCGTCTACAGCTGACCTTGTGGAGGAAACAGGAGCTAAGCCCGGAGAGAAACGCAGCCCTGGAAAGAGAGGAACCCCAAAAGCCTGAACCCTGGCAAACGCTGGCAGCTGTCTTGCTCTAATACGTGGCAATGAACTGTGGTGAGAGAAGAAAACACTTTATGGCCTGGTATCTGTGGACTTCTACCCCAAATAAATACCCTTTATAAAGACCAACCCATTTTTTGATATTTTATATTAGCACCCTTTTGGCTGACTAAGACATCCTGTGAGGTGCAAAAGTGTTTAATTTTGAGGAGGTCCCATTTATCTACTTTTTCTTTTGTTGCACGTGCCTTGGGTGTAAGGTCCAAGAAACAACTACCTACTACAAGGTCTTGAAGAAGTTTGTAAACTATTCCTCTGGGTATGATACTCTTTGATTTGTATTAAATTTAGTGAGGGGCCTCTGACCGAGTCTACTTAATAGAATCAATTTAGGGCTTCTGATTGGGCTACTCAGTAAGGCAGCACTCAGGCTGAGTCCCCACCCCTTGGTGGGCTGATATGAACAGACACTCACTCAAGAAAACACATGGGAAGGAGAGAATTATGTCATGTTTGATCCTGGGGCCCCGGGGAGGGATGAGCCATTTGCCTGAGAGTTTGTAGCTGACCTTGGGAAGAGAGCCGAGACTGATATAGAAAGCCCGGAAAGAAAGGAACCCTATGCCAGGAGAGAGAAGAAGCCCTGAGAGACAAGCCCTATGCCAGCCTGTAGCTGAGAGAGAGGAAGCCAGAGGGGAAGGCTGAACCCTTGCAGAGGTCAGCGACCACCTTGCTTCAACACGTGACAACTGACTTTGGTGAGAAAGCAACCTTGAGTTGAACTCTTTAAGACCTTGTAACTGCAAGCTTTATAAAAAAAAAAAAGCCTTTATAAAAGCCAACAGATTTCTGGTACTTTGCATCGGCACCCCTTTGGCAGACTAATACAATGTCAAATATATTAACCTTGTGAAAATAAAACAAAAAGTGGCTATTGAGTGGAATTATTCTTTGTCCAGCAATGATTCTCTCTGACGAGGACTGTTTAGAAGATGACCTTGCAGCTTGGTTCAGGAGACAAACCACAAATGGTATTTCTGCTTTCCAAAACTCCTGGATCATCGGCGAGAAAGAAATCTGTTTTACATAGCAAGATTATGCAACAGAATGAATGGCTTCCAAAAATCTCAATTGGCTGGAAGTTTGTAATGTGTTGATGGCAAAAGCATGCATCGTTTCTCATGACCAAGCTGGGGTACTGACCCAGCATCCTTGTCCTGGAAAGGCTGAAAGTACCAGAAATTTCTTTAAGGTCAGCCACCCTGACCCACCAACCAGGCCTGAACAATATTCAAAGAGAATGGGCTCACTTCATGATTCTGGAAATTGGAGAAAAAAAAAAAAAAAAAAAAAGGCCTGCCCAACACCTTCATTCAACTGGCATGTGAGCCCTTTGGGTTTAAAAGCTAACACAGGACAACTAGGAAGATGGTGACAGAGTAAGGAGTTCGAGAGTCAGCTCCTGCTACAGGGCAGTTAGTAATATAAACAGAGCTATCTAAAGCACCTATTTCGGGGATCCTGGAGACCAGAAGAGCATCCTGCAACATTCTTGAAAGAACAGAAGGAGGAGACTGCCCATCTGCAGAGAATATTCATAAGTAGAGACTCCACACAGCGGAGTTCCAGTGCCCATCCTCCACTGGTGGCACAAGCCACCTTAGGAGCTATTCTGTGGCTGGAATTGGAAGATCCATTTCCCAGGAACGGGGAAGGAGGAGACGGGCACTGACTTTGGCAGCTGATTAGTAAATATGCCTGGCTAAACTCTAATCCTAAGAACAGCTAAAGTTTGAACTTGTCCAAGCCAGAAAGAGGCTGGTAGCCACCATTTTAACTCTATCCCTCTCATGAGAAGCACCATGGTGGACTGAAAAATCACAGTGCTGGTAGGGACCAGCTCCTTTCCATTCAGATTGGATCGCAGCTCTAACCTAAGCCCCAGACCCACCTCCAGCAGGGAGGAAGCTGGGGGGACCTGCGCCAGCCTCTCCGGGAAACTACAGGCCACACAGCAAGCCAGTGCTCATCCTACTCTGGTGGTGCAAGGCGCCTCGGGAGCTATTCTGTGGCTGGAGTTGGAAGCTCCATTTCCCAAACACAGGGGGAAAGAGACAGTTGGGCACTGACTTCAGCTACTGATTAGTAAATTCAGCTGGCTAAAGTATAACCCTAAGAACAGCTAAACTTTGAACCAATCCAAGTTGAAAGAGGCCAGTAGCCAGCATTTGGACTCCACCCCTGGCATGAGGGGAAGGGGGGCTATTTGAAAATCACAGTGACAGTAGGGACTGGCTTCTTTCCACCCAGATCAGACTGCAGCCCTAGCCTAGGCTTCAGACCCACCTCTGGCAGGAAGGAAGCTGGGGGGACTTGCACCAGCCTCTCCGAGTAACTGCAGGTACATTCAGCTGGCACAGACTGAATAGTCAGAAGTCTACCTGGGCAACTGTGGTCATTTTGGACATGTGTGACATAGATTGCTGCCCATACCTGCAGCTCCATTCCCGCCCCAGGCAGGGGAGAAAGGGGTGTGAAGCTTCATCGGTCTCTCTGGGCAACTAGAGTCTAGGCTGCATGACTTAGATTATTACACACAGCTGTGGCTCTGTCCTTACCCCTGGCAAAGGGGAAAGATAGGAGATGCTTCATTGGTCCCTGGGGCAACACAGGCAGCTTCAGCCTCCACAGATTACAGCACCAACTACATCCTCGGCTCCTCCTACACAATCAACAAGACAAGGGAGATAGGGCAAGAAAGCCCTAAGCTGAAGAGAGAAACTGCACCCAGATAAAATATATCTAGTAAGCCAGATGCCAAGACAACCAAACAAAACTACAATCTATACCAAGAAACAGGAAGGTATGGCCCAGTTAAAGGAACAAGATAAGCCTCCAGATGACATAAAGGAGTAGAGACCACTAATCATAGATGTTCAAACAAATTTCCTTTATGAATTCAATGAGATGGCTAGAGAGATTAAGGGTATTAAGACGACATTGGATGAGCACAAAGAAGAATTTGAAAGCATACATAGAAAAACAGGTCTTACAAGAATGAAAGGCACAATGTGACTGGAGTCATATAACAGCAGATTTGGAGGCAGAAGAAAGGATTGGTGAGCTTGAAGACATGGTCTCCAAAAGCAAACACACAAAATAACAGATGAAGAAAAGAAAGGAAAAAATTGAACAAGGTCTCAGGGAACTAAAGGACAGTAAGAGACATGCAAACATACATGTCATGGGTGTCCCAGAAGGAGAAGAGAAGGGAAAGGGGGCAGAAGGAATATTTGAAGAAATAATGGTAGAAAATTTCCCAGCCTTATTGAAGGGCATAGATATTGTGTCCAAGAAGCACAACGTACTCCTATCTGGATAAATCTGAATAGACCAACTCCGAGACTCATACTAAACAGGATGTCAAATGCCAAAGACAAGGAGAATTTTTAGAGCAGCAAGAGAAAAGCAACGCATAACATATAAGGGATACCCAATAAAATTAAGTGCCGATTTCTCATTAGAAACCATGGAGGCAAGAAGGCAGTAGTATGATGTATTTAAGATACTGGAAGAGAAAAACTTCCAGCCAAGGATCTTATATCCGGCAAGATTGCCTCCCAAAAATGAGAGCGAGTTTAGAATATTTACAGATAAACAGAAACCAAGAGAGTTTATAACAGAGAAACCAGCTTTTCAGGAAATACTAAAGGGTGTGCTACAGTCTGAAAAGAAAAGGCAGAAGAGAGAGGCTTGGAAAAGAGTTTAGAAATGAAAATTATGTCAGTAAAAGTAACTAAAAGTCTCAAAAGAGAGGTGAAAATAAAATATGACAGATATTATAAAACCCAAAGGTCAAAATGGGGGGAAATATGAACTGCCTTTACAGTAATATCATTGAATATTAATGGATTAAACTCCCCAATCATAGACACAGACTGGCAGAATGGATAAGAAAATATGAGCCATCTATATGCTGTCTGCAAGAGACTCACCTTAGACCCAAGGATTCCAATATATTGAAAGTGAAAGGCTGGAAAGAGATATTCCACGCATGCAGCAACAATAAACAACAAAAAAAGCTGGAGTAGCTAGACTTATACCAGAAGACACTAGTAATGCGCAATCTGAGGAGGAAGTTAGGAAAAAAAATTCTATTTACTATAGTGACTAAAAGAATCAAATATTTAGGAATAAACTTAATCAAGGATATAAAACACTTGTATTCAGAAAACTACAACGCATTGTTAAAAGAAATCTTGAAAAGACCTAAATAATTGAAGAACATTCCATGCTCATGGATTGGAAGACTAAATATCACTAAGTTGTCAATTTTGGGAAACAGATGTGGCTCAAGCAATTAGGCTCCCATTTAACACATAAAAGGTCCAGGGTTCGATTCCCGGTACCTCCTGGTAAAAGGCAAGCTGGCCCATGCAGTGAGCTGGCCTGAGCAGAGAGCTGGCCCACGCGGGAGAGCTGGCACAGCAAGATGATGCAACAAAAAGAGACACAGAGGAGAAACAATAAGAGATGCAGCAGACCAGGGAGCTGAGGTGGCGCAAGAGATTGAGTGCTTCTTCTCACTCCAGAAGGTCCCAGGATTGGTTCCTAGTACTGCCTAAGGAGAAGACAGGCAGACACAGAAGAACACACAGAGAGCAGACAGCTAGCACAAAACAACGAGGGTGGTGGTGGGGGAGAAATAAATAAAATTTTAAAATCTAAAAAAATAGACATTTGCAAAAAATAAAAAAATAAAAAAGATGTCAATTCTACTCAAATTAACCATTTTCTTTTTTTTTTGTTTTTTTGTTGTTGTGTTTTTTTACCGGGAGGTCCCGGGGATCGAACCCGGGTCTCTCCATATGGGAGACGGACACCCAACCACCTGAGCCACATCCGACCCCTCTACTCAAATTAATATACAGATTCAATGCAATCCCAATAAAAATTCCACCAGCATTTTTAAACAAATGGAAAACACAATTATCAAATTTATTTGGAAGGGTAAGGAGTCCTGAATAGCCAGAAACATCTTAAAAAGGAAAAGCAAAGTTGGAGGACTCTCACTTCTGGACTTTAAATCATATTTCCTAGCTACTGTGGTAAAGACAGCATGGTACTGGCATAAAGATAGACACATAGACCAATGGAACCAAACTGATAGTTCAGAAACAGACCCTCACATCTATGGTCAAGTGATTTTTGACAAGCTTGTCAAACCCACCCAGCTCGGGCAGAACATCTATTCAACAAATGGTACTGGGAGAATGAATATCAATAGCCAAAAGAAAGAGGAGGGGACGGATGTGGCTCTAATGATTGGACGTCCGTCTCCCATATGGAGGGACCCGGGTTCGAAACCCGGGACCTCCCGGTAAAAAAAAAAAAAAAAAGAGGACCCTTATCTCATAGCTTATACAAAAATTAACTCAAAATGGATCAAAGACCTAAATACAAAAGAACTATAAAGCTTCTAGAAGAAAATGTAGGAAAACATCTTCAAGATCTGATGAGAGGTAGTGGATTCTTAAAGGAGATAAGAGGAGGACTGAGAGGGACTACTGATGCTTAATGGATGTAGAAATTTTAATTAACTTGACTGTAAAAGAGTGGAAATGTTTAGAGTTGATGGTGACACATTATAGTGAGCAACAGCTGGTTTATAAATGGGAATGTGGCTGGAAGGGGTAGTCTGGGGATATAAATGTCAACTGAAGGAAGGCTAGAGAATAACCTAGGGACTGAATAACATAGCGAACCCAGAGGTGGATGAGAATTGTGGTTGATTGTGCCGATGCAAGAGTGTCCTTTGTGAGCTAGAGCAGATGTATGTCACTGTTGCAGTGTAGTGGGAATGTGGAGAAGCATGGGAAAAATACAACTGGAGTGACCTATGGACTGTGGTTAACAGCAATACTGTAATATTCATGCATCTATGCCTAAGATGTACTGTGTTGATAATGGGGGAGTATCAAAAAAGCGTGCCAAATGTATGCTATGGACCATGGTTAGTGGTAATAGTCTGATATTATCTCCTAATCTGTAACAAATGTTCCACCATGGTGTGTTCTCCTGATGTGGAGGGGGGGGGGTTGAATGGGAATTTTACACATGTGCATGATTGTTTTGTAAGTTCACAACTTCCATAATAAAAGTATATTTTTAAAAATAATAATAGGGTGGGTTGGGGGGAAAAAATACACCAAATGTAAGACACTTTGGTTAGTCGTAATATTTTGAGGATGCTCTTTCATCATTTGTTAAAAATGTTTCACAACAATGCAAGCTATTGGTGGTAGGATGAGGAGTGAGAGCCCTGTATGATGTAATGTATGTTTGTTTAGCAAGTTCACAACTTTTACTATACAGTTACTGTTTATATATGTTTATGTATCAGTGATATACTTCAATAAAATTTTTAAATTAAAAAAAATAAAATGAGAAAAAAAAAAAAAAAGCTAACACGAGCCAGAGAAAAGCTTAAACCATGAAAAGTCTTCCCCAGCTAAGGGCCTGGATTGTGAAACTCTCAACCTCGCTCTGTTGCAATCACCAGGCAGCCTTCATCCTCCTTTTTCACGTTATGAGGGCAAGGGGTGGCGTGGGAAGGCCAGTTAGTATAAAAACAAAATGCATTTCTACTGCGACCGTTGAGAAAAGATTTTTATGTCCCTGTCTCATTAATGTCTAGCAACATAGTGAAAGAACGTCAAAATGAAAATATCTAGTAACTTGTTTTATATCAGAAGAGCCAGTCTCTGTAAAAGAGAACTGTAATTAAGATTACATGGCAAGCAGAACATGGACAATCACAAATGTTCAGAAGGTGGAAAACTTAGGAAAAAACTGAGAAGTCTCATAGCAGATTTCCTTTTATTGAAATGATCAATTTGAGAGGTCTTCCCTTAAACTATGTTTCCTTTAACCAAACTTGAAGTTCTATAATAAAAGCACAATAAAATATATTCTCCTGAAATGCTGACACTACAAAGCAAAGAAGTTTTAGGCCTATTCTCTAATCTTCTAGTCTTTTCTTAGGTGGGGGGTGGGGGGGGGAAAGGCAGCTGGGTCCTGCTAAATGACACACCCAGAAAAGTTTGCCTCCAACAGCATTTTCACACTAGGAATTTGGTCAACTGGAACCCTCCCTACTTTTTTCCACACCCATCACCACTTTAAAATAGGAAAGAAAGAAGAAAACTTGTTGGTGCATTCTGTTTTAATCCTTTCATTAGTTTCCCTTCAGCATGAATTGCTGTAACATTGAAACTATTACGTTACTCTCTGGGTTGTACCAGGAAAATTGTCTTTGTAAAGACAAGTCATGTCCAGGAACCTGCTTCGTCAAGGAAGGAAGCAGTTAATTCTGAGTAGTAAAAAAAGTCATGTAAACAACAATAAATCAGGACGTTTAGGTGGAAGTCTGGAAGCAGTCTGAACACTGGCATAAGTTTGTCAGTTTTCTGTTTTAAAAAAGCAGTATGGGGGAGTGGATGTTGCTCAAGCGGTTGAGCGCCTGCTTCCCACATACAAGGTCCCAGGTTTGATCCCTGGTACCCCCTAAAAACAAAACAAACGACAAAACCAGCTCTCATTGGGAAGCAGATGTAGCTCAGTGGTTGAGCGCCTGCTTCCTACATAAGAGGTCCTGGGTTCAATCCCCAGTACCTCCTAAAAACAACAATCACAAAAAGCAGTATGTAAAACCCTGTGTGGCTGTTGTGTGCAGTATCTGCTGCATTATTCATCTCCAATAAGAATTAGTAGCATCTTGATGTTGTCCATGTGAAGAGGAGGATTTTTTTTTTTCTAGAAGTGAAGAAGTGAAACACTGGGTTTGGGGCTGGGTGGGAGACTACCAAACACCACTTACAGCAACATGGAACATCCTGCTAACATCTTTTTATTGATCCACCCCTTCATCCACACAGTGGAGCTATTGACACTCAAACACCAGCAGTAAAGATCCACCAGCAACTGGAAGATTTACTTTAAGTTAGCCATAATCATTTACCTGCACTCCCTAGAGAAATCTTCCTGCTGACTTTGCTTCTAAAGCAATCTCTAAGAGTTTTAAAAGCTGATTTTCGTCATTTCATTTTCTTAATTATTTCCTGTTTGCTGAGTTTAGTTATTTCATTCATAAGAACATAAGTCTTTCCCTAAGGTGTCAGTAAACATTTATTTCAAATTTGAAGTCTTCCCATTCAAGGACCACCTGTGAGGCAACAACAAGCAAATGTGAAAACAGTGAGTGCCCACTTCACAATCCTGCTAAGTATACCTTACATCTGTGTCTGAAAGCTGTGTTATCTCATTTGGGCCTCCCCATAGCACTGTATCATGGAGGAGAGAAAAATGTGCCTTGGAGAAGTGGCTTGCCTGAACTTACACCGCTGGGTGTGGTAAAGCTCAGGCCAGAAGCCAAGTTTTCTATCTCCTATTCTAGAACCAGTTCTCCACACCATACTGCTTAAATGGAACTACCACAGGAGCTGCCTGCCCCAGCACCTCAGAGCAATTAGACTCATTTTCTACAACCTGTCCCCATCCACCACCCCTTTTTGGCTACCTCAGAATTTTTTTTTTTTTTTTTTTTTTTTTTTTTTTTTACTGGGAGGTCCCAGGGATCGAACCCGGGTCCCTCCATATGGGAGACAGACGCCCAACCATTTAAGCCACATCCATTCCCCTACCTCAGAATTTTAATTCAAGAGCCTGTGTGGTTGGAACAAGAGGTCACTGAAGGAAGACAAAGTACTGGGGATGCAACGAGTATCAACAAGAAGCAAACTGTTTTTCATAAGGTGATAAACTCTATTTGAATCCTATTAATATTTCTCCAAAATAAGAAAGGCAGAAAACATAGCCCATAAGTATAAAGTTCTTTTTCCAGGACCCTAGTCTTTGCCGTATGTATCTCTTGCCTGACCTTGTGATGAGAATAAAATAAAAGATGTGGAAATATTCTGGAAATGCCAAAGGACTCTACAAACACAGTGGCAGGGGATAGAACTTAGCAGTAATCTACTGTGAACAGAGAAAGTGGAAATGAGCAAAAGAAAAAAAAAAAAAAAGAAACTTGAAAGGAAGTTCTGAGCATTCTAGGGAAGCTAGATACAGCCTGAAGAGGCATCAAGCTGGAAAAACCCAAAGAAGGAAATTTGACAGAGGTGGTATGCGCTTCGGGACCTGGTCTGGGCACTGTGATAAAAGACCTCCCTTGCAAATGTTGTCAACACTAGCTTACGCTTCTTCAATTGACTCAAATTGCTTTTTTTTTTAAATTTTTTTATTGTGGGTAAAAATCAATTTTCACAATACATACCAATATTTGTAAAATGATATATAAATATATATGCATATATGTGCATTTGCTTACAAAAATGTTATATATATATATATATATTTTTTTTTTTTAAGAGGTGCTTAGATTACCTAAATATTACACGGAACCTACAGGGATTCCCATGTTGCCCACCTCCCACACCTCCCACCACATCCCACACAAACATCTCCCACAAGTGTGGCCCACCACCCTCAATGGACTTACACATCCTGGGGTCTTGCCACCAACCATAGACCACACTTCACATAGTAGACCACACTCTCTCCCACACAGTTCTGAGTGGTGTGTGCTGATTTAAAATGGCCCACATCCGTTGCCACAACGGCACTCAGGACAACTTCCAAGTCCCGAAAAAGCCCCTGTTCAAATTGCCTTTGATACCAATTGATCGCAACATTTTTGTTTAAACCCTAAAGTCAAAAAACTTGCCCCAAAATCAAACACACAAATTGTACTTTATTAATGAAGGGATTTCTGTTCTTGGACATGTGGGAAACATAGAATTCAGAATTTTTAATTTAGAATTTAGCTCCAGAAGACATAAGCCCTCTTTTTTTCCCCCCAGCCTTAAGTGTTCTGTGTGTATGTTTTTTTTTTTTTTAATTGCTGCTTTTCCTTTCTGCGCTGGCTCCCTGACAGACAACTTTCCTTCCATCTGCATGACTGCTGGAATCTGAATAGAATTAGAGTTGTCCTGGAACTCAACACTTAGCAGTAACACCTGCTGCAAATTCCTAGGCTGTGTTATCACTGCAGCATAGCTTTGTCTCACCCTCCCCCACCTGATGAGATTTTTTTTTTTTTTTTTAAAGAGTCAATGGGAAAAGTCTCACAGAGCTAGGACACATGCAAAGAAGGGGGTGCAGGGTTATGGCTTCTGCTAAGTCTGAGGCCCTATGTGGCATCAGAGATGGAACCCTCCAGGCCCTCCAGAGGTTCAGCACTGAGCTGAGCAGCAAAACGAATACGGAGAAACCGTACTGCCCAGCAGCTGGGGTCCCTGGGAGCGCCTCCCTCCATGAACAGGGCACCCCCAAAGGTCCCCAATACTAGACAGCGTAAGCTGTACTTGTAAGCAGAGTGGGAGGTTACGTGGTATCTGGAATTACTGCCGCAAAGCATGAATGACAAATGAAAGGAAGCAACGCCTAGTCCAGCAACGAGGACATAGTGCTGTTTTCTACCCGCTGTCCATCCAGATGCCACTGACTCAGGGTCGGGGGGCTCTAAGAAACATCAGGGCCTCACCTCCTTTCTCCCCTCCCTGCCTCCAGAGCCACATCCTCTGGGAGCACCTATCATCTGGGAGCATCTATCACGGACGGTTCCCGCAGAACAAGGAACTCTTAAGGCAGTGGAATGCACAGCCCGGGATTTGCATCCAGGCTCTGCCACTTCCTAACTACATAAATGGACAATATGTAGCCTCTCTGATCCCCTCCTATAAAATGTGGCTAATGACCCCATAAGGTTGCTGTAACAGTGAAAGATAAAACGATCAGGCTGGGGGGCATCTCGTTACAGTGATGCATGCCAGGGAGATATTCTCAACCAAGTCAGCCCCTGGGATATGTCATAAAGCCTCAATTCCAAGGTGGTCTACCCTGCCCAATACCCCACAGAAAGAATCCCAGGAGCGGATGTGGCTCAAGCAGTTGAATGCCTGCTTCCTACATGGGAGGTCCCGGGTTTGGTCCTCAGTGCCTCTTAAAAACAAACAACAAGCAAACAAACAAAAAAACCAAGTCAGGCGAGCCGATATGGCTCAGTGATTGAGCACATACAAGGTCCTGGGTTCAATCTCCGGTCCCCGTACCTTTATTTTTTATTTTTATTTTTTTTTAAAGATTTTATTTATTTATTCATTTGTCCCCCCCTTGCTGCTTGTGCTCGCTGGGTCAGCTAACCACGCCGTGCGGGCGGGCTTGCCTTCACCAGGAGGCCCCGGGAACCGAACCCGGGGCCTCCCATATGGTAAACGGGAGCCCTACTGATTGAGCCACAGCCGCTTCCCTCCCCGTACCTTTAAAAAAAAAAAAAAAAAAAAAAAATCCCAAGTCACTCAGATTCCAGCATTTCCCAAAATGTGTCCCCAAAGCCAGTCCCTGGCCCAGACAGCAGCTCTCCACACTCTGGAAATGGCAGGGCCCACTAATCTCTAGATGCAACAATGTTTATGGTTAACCAGAAAAACTCCTCAATGCAAGGAAATTTTAAGAGATTTGGCTTTCTTAATATGGAGTTATAAATTATCTCAGAGGGGAAAAAAAATCCTTGGACCCACGTGAAAACCAGGATTTCATGATAACTATCCACCCTTACAGCCACACGCTGCTTTAGAGTCTACAAGCAGCTGCCCTGTCTGTCTCCTCCCTCTTCACAGCTGCGGGTGCTTTTCCTTACCTCTTCCTCCTCAGACCCTACCAGGAGTGCTTGGGAATTAGCTGAGGCAAGACGTTTTCTGTCGGAGGGATCCTGAGACTAGGTAGCCAGCCCCCTGCTTATATAGGGCGTGTGCAGGGTGGGGTCTGCCCTGTCGATATGGGTATGCCTGTCTTTTCATAATCTATCATAATGAACTTTTTCAAACAAAAGGAAAACTGAAAACACTTCTTGATTGGGGTTGGGGGGGGGTGCGTAAATAATAAAGCCAGATCTCTACCCCAAAATAAGTTTGTATAAGAGAGCCATGTTTTAAAGGTCTTTGCATGTGCATTCTTCCCTAGAGCTTCTAAAAGCAGCACCAATATTAAAATGTTCTATATTAAAATCCGTAATAGGCTACATTATCAGACAATTCCTCTATACAAGAGCTCTCCAAGATACTGTTTTAAATCCTCCCAGGAATTTTCAAAGGCAGCAAAAGACAAATCACCCAATTTCAATACGATGGGGGTGGAGGGAGGGATGTCAAGCAACTTTCTAAGTCTATCTTAATATTTGTGAAATCCTGTTCACCGGGGAATGATTTCATACAGACTCAACCATCTCGGGAGAGTTTACTTGGCTTCAAGTTGGCTTCATGGAACGATCAGATTTCTGTGGAGCTCTAGGCCAGTCTCTGCTTCTAAGAGACAAACGGACCTTTAAAAACTGCCAAGTCTCAGCGATTGCCCAGTTAATAACCAGCCATGCAGGAAAAATCAGATCCTTCCCTTCAATTAAAACTATATGGGTCAGCGTGAGCAAGTCCTGAGCTGAGAAGGAGGCTGCTGCGGAAGCCATGTCTCTTAATTCAGTTCTCTACACATCTTTCAACTCTAGCTTGTTAAAAGTTGATATAAATAGATAAGCATAAAGCCAAGTGACATTGGCCACAGCACTGAAGAACCAGTGTGGTTTTTAATTGCAATATATTAGTTAAGATTTGGTTGAAAAGGGAAAATGGGGCGCTCCCCTTCAAATCACCACACCCACATCCTATGTGGTGAAGTCTGGACTGCCAGCACCCAGGGACTGCCTGGTAATGAAGCCTTTCCTAGGGGAAAAAATATTTTAAAAATGCAACACTGGTTTCTCTCATTAATTCCCTAAGGCTCACACCTTATAGTAATAAATAGGAAGATCAATGGGATGAAATCAGGTAATTATAAGCGGGGTGGGGTGGGGGGGTAGGGGGTGTTGTATTTGTTTTATTTGCCATTTTCAGATTGACTAAGTATGTGCTGCTTAGACCTTTTTACTTTTAAGTACATATTAATCTATTCACATATACATTGAAGACATACATTGTTTTCTTCAATCTACATACCATTTACAAAGCATACCTATGTCCTCAAGCGCTAATAAAAGTTTATTTTTTAAAACAGAAGAGTAACCTGCTGCACCACTTCCAATTCTCCCTCTGGGTGTGGTTTCTCTGGGGGGTCAACAATAGCACCCACAGGTAGAAGGCAGCTCTTAAAGCTGCACCCACATCTCACTGGGAAGCCTCCCCGTTGACACATGGGCGTCTTTAGGATTTAGATGGGCCAGTCAGATCCTCTTTGAACCTGGGTCAAGGTAAAAATAGACCATCCTCAGGAGTCATAAATAGCTTGGGGCTGTAAGATGTCAGAGCCAAAGCAATTTTTTTTTAAGCCTAGGTGAGCTTTAGGCTCAGATTCCAGCTCCGCCACACCCTAGCTATGTGAACTAGGACTTGGCCTCCTCCTCTGAATCAGGCTCCCTTCTCAGGGTTGATGTGAGAATCAGATGGCATAAAGCACATTAAGGTTACTAGCTCAATAACTGTTCATTTCTTAGTTCATTCAACCTGGAACTGGGAGTTTGGGGTTGCCAGATAGGGGGGAGACCCACAGAGTTGAAGTTCCAGGCACGCCAGAGACCGAGTGTGCCACACACCTGTGCGCACGGTGGGTGTTGGGAGGATGCACAGGCTTTCTCAGTCTTGAGAACCAAATAAGGGCACAGCGGCTCCCAGAAGTAATGAGCGTCCCTAAGTCACCAATAGGGAGAACGGGAGACACCGGGAGAACGGGAGACACCGGGAGAACCTAATCTAATTACAACTATTCTAATTCTAAAGTCAAATGTATATATAGAGGGGAGCGGATGTAGCTTAAGCGGTTGAGTGCCTGCTTCCCACGTACAAGGTCCTGGGTTCGACCCCCAGTACCTCCTAAAAACAAACAAACGGAAAAAAAAAAACAGTTTTCATTGGAGCTGATGTAGATCAGTGGTTGAGCACCCGCTTCCCATTTATGAGGTCCTGGGTTCAATCCCTAACACCTCCTTCAAAAAAAAATGTATATAGAAAGAGAATCCTAATTTTCTAAGTGATGGAAAATCTTCATAGGAAAATTAATAACTATTCTTTGTATACAAAATGGTATTAATGCAATCATAAGAGCATGGGCTTTGAATTGTTTTTCTAGAAGCCCGCTTTTTAACACCATCCCCTTGGGACAAGTTTCCTGGTGGTGGCTGCTCTCACGCGTGTACTTGTGGATGGCCTGAAGTGCCCAGACTGACTGTCCCATGCACTTACACTCCACAAGTCTATCCCCCTTCAAATTGGCCTAACAACCTAAACAGTCAACTCTGGCAGTGTGCTATTAAAATAAGCAAGCTGTATATCATAGCAGACAGTGTGAAAAGTGATAGCATCTGCTGCATTGTAGCAAAATGGCCCAGAGTAAAGAGGTTTAAGCACTCATACACACACAGTTCTCAAACCATTTTTATGCACGAGAATTGCTCTTCATGAAAGAGTGTTAAGTTTTCTTAATAGTTGTCTACAGTGCAGGCTACTGAAGGCACACACTAAAGAAATAAAAAACAAGCAAACAGGAAAAAAAAAAACCAAAGCCAAAAGCATTCTCCATGGCCATAAGGACATAAGGTAGTTCCACAAAGGCCTCAACTTAGCCACTTACCAGTCATGTGCCCACAGGAAACCTCTCAGCTGCCTGTTGACAGTTGACAATAGTCAACCTGAAGGCTTGTTGCAAGAACTAAAACTAATACATGGAATGAAAAGGCCCTAACCCAGTGACCAGCATAGAGAAGGTGTTTCATAGCTTCAGAAAAGTGATTATTTAAAAAGTTCCTGTATCCCATGAAAACCCTTTTGACCAAATCCCAGTATGGAACCTAGAGCTCTTCAGACATATAGACGGAGCATGGTGGGGTTCCTTCTGAAACCTGCACCTGAGGACAGGCTCTGCTGCAGGTGGAGGCTGTGAGCGCCCTTGACATTGCCACAGGCACGGAGAGACGTTCTCCCTTTTATTTGCACTGACCGCCTCCATGGAACCACTTGTCTCCAAGTGGATTTCCCACCCTCAGTCTCTGAGCATAATCAGTCTCACCCTCTCTGGCTTCTTCTCTTCTGTCCAGGTATAGCCATTCTCTCTCCCTTTTAAGTCTTTATCTGCTTGGATACTATCAAACTCCTTTTTTTTTTTTTTAAGGAGGTACCAGGGATTAAACCCGGGACCTCGTACATGCACAGCAGGTACTCAACCACTGAGCTACACCTGCTCCACGCCCTTTTCTACCAAAGTCTTTGAAACACCATATTTGACTCCTGGGTAACTGGGTTTCCTCACGATGGCGCCCTTAATCTCGCACAAATCACAGCGCCTGTACCCCACTCACCTAAAAGTGTGTCTGCGTAAGCAATTGCCTCTTGCTAACCGAATCACTCACTGGCCTTTCTACAGCCCTCAGCCTCCTGGAGTCTCTATAATGGGTTTCCCTCCTCAGCCACCTCTTGCCTGGTTCCTCTTCCTCCTTTCCCCGCCACCACCCCGAAGAACTCACAGCTCTATTCCAATTACTTCAAGGTCCTGCTGGGCTCCTCCGTGCCACTCCCAGATGCTCAACTGTGATCAGCAGCAAAACTGCCTTTCTAACTCCAGCATCTCAGTCAAACTCCAGCCCTGTAGTTCTAACACCACCTGGGAACCACCCCTAAATAACTCTAGGGTGAGCTTCACATCAACAGGTCTCAGGCTCTTCTAAGGAACCAATAATCAAAAGCCCTGAACTGGCAATACCTGTGATTTGAGAGAAGTAACTTAGGCTTCTGGATTCACGGAAAACAAATGAGACATGCAATGTTAAACAGCTGTTTGTCCCATTGTTTTCATTCATCCACTAATCCAAAATTTTAGTAGTTCTAAATTAGGGTAAAGCATTCCTTTCCTATCGCTAAAGAAACATTAAAAGGTTAAGACCGAATGACTGCTTAAGCCAATTTCAAGTTCTTCAGGTTCACTGGCTAAAACAGTGTTTTTATTTTTAAAATTTCACATTCATAATACAGTACTTAAAATGAAACAACACATTTCAATCGTTTACATGGTAAATGTTGAAGGAAATTACCCAGGCCATATATTTTGGTTTTGTTTAATAAAACAACAGAAACATCTGCCGTTTTTGATAGCAATTTTTGTTGTTGTTCTCACTGGGTGGCAAAAATACACTTCAATTGCTTTTCATTAACCTGCTGACCCAGAGGTGAGTCATTGGCCAGTGATGACCAAGAATTTGTTTCACTGAATTTTGGTAAAATAATGGAATCACCACTTGGTTCAGCTAGAATAATTTGATTAAACAAAAATAAGCCATCTTTTCAATACAAAGCATTACCTCCAAAAAAAATTCATTTGTCTCTGTTGCCACAAGTATTTAGGCTATAGCACAACACAAAATATAGTACCTGTGTAAACCAAATGAAATATTCCTAATAGTTCAATTCTAATTTTAAGCAAATCCACTCAAACATATGGTGAACACATACTTAGTTCATGTTTCTACCGCAATGTAAAAATCTTACAGAGAATGCCCTGGTTCTAGTTTCATTGACTGCTGTTCATAGACTGTGAGGTCTAAACCTTACTGGGGCTTACTTATGATGTGAGATACAGGTAGTAAGAAACAAATACTACCTCTCTCAGAAAGAAAGTGGTTATCAGGACGTGGGTTGGAAGGGTGGGGAAGGAGAGGGGACACTGGGCCTTAATGCTTAATGGGTACAGAGTTTCTGTTTTGGTAATGGATAGTGGTGACAGAGGCACAGCATTGTAAATATGGTTAATGGCACTGAATTGCATGCTTAAAAATGGTTCAGGGGAGCACGTGCAGCTCAGTGGTTGAGCACCTGCTTCCCATGTACCAGGTCCCGGGTTCAATCCCTGGTACCTCCTTTAAAAAAAAAAAAAAGTTCAAATGGAATTTTTTGTTATATATCACAATAATTTTTTTAAAGTACTGAATCTGACCAATTATCCAACTCAACGTGAATTTCAGTCTGTTTCTCCATCTATTAGGAAGTAGTGATCTCATCTATAAATTTTGTTTTTTCCCCTAAGAGGAATGATCCCTTTCCTGTTTGCAGTCCCCCAGCAGCCCAGGCACCCGTGGATCAGGGACCGCTGAACGACTGCCTAAGCCTTCTGTAATAAGGTTTCCTGGAGTAAGAGTTTCAGTCAATCCCTTTGCTTTGCCAGGACAGATCCACCTACTGTTTATTCTTTGCTGGGACAATTGTCTCTAAGACAAACAACTTACTCTTAGGGAAAAACAATGCATTTCAGCCATCACATGTGCTCCCCAACAGGCGTTCATTCATATCAGCCCATACTCTGATATCTGACTTACAAAAACAAGAAGGCATCCCTGATGACAATAGAATGACAGTACTGTGTTTAACGGATGTGTACTCCACTGCATCGCTTCCTCTTTGTTTTTTTTAAGATGGTGAAATCTTTTTCAACAAAAAGATGATTAATTCTTCCCCCTAGTCTTTAAGGACCATTCTCTCCCCACAGCCTCTGAGAGAATTCCAAACTCTCACTTGGAAAAAAAAAAAAAAGTAACACACTTTTAAGCAAGTTACTGCTAAGGCCTGTCGTTAAATATACTGGAAGATGTCAGTTTTATGGGGACATTTGGACGAAACTCGCCTGTTGTAGAATATTAGCGCAAACCTCTCAGCTAATCCTACACTTAAGAGTTTTCAGCAGCGTACGTTTTGGAATCCCCCGTGTGTCCCAGAACACACAATATGGATCTAATTAGGTTCAGCTGCCTTACGTTAGTAATACAATTGAAAGCGAGAGAGAGAAGTGGGGGCTGGGGGCTCCGTTCCTCTCTGGTGAGCACAAGCCCCCCAAATCGCGCACATCCTGCCATTCTCAGGGCAGCACAGGCTGGTTAAATACCCCAACGTGGCTGGTACCCCGCTCTGCGCCCAAACTTTACAGCCGCTGTGTTTTCACCAGATCTGCAAGAGATTTCTCGAAGGGCTGGAGCCCAAGGCTCCAACCCTACCCCACTCCCCAAGGCCCGGGCCCTGGCGCGTCCCGCCCGCTCCTCGGCTCCCCGACTCACACTAGCGCCGATGGGCAGGGCATCTGGTGCCAGGGACAGTTGTACTGAGCCTGGATGAAACTCTCGCTTCCCTCCAGCACGGAGCAGGTCACGTTCTTGTTCACGATGTAGGCGCACCAGTTCCTGGGGTGGAAGGGAGAGAAGGAAAAGGGCACAGTATAAACCCACGGAACAATGAGGTTGGGGTAACCGGTACGAGCTGATACGGCAGCGGGCGGAGTGAGTGTCAGCAAGCCTGATGGAGACGCCCCGAGGGTGCGCCTCTGGAGAGCGGCCCCTTAAGCGGACAAAAGGAAAGGGGAGAAAAAAGCACCCAAGGTCCCGGGAGCTCCTCTAAGTCTTAGGAGTCATTTCTTGATCGCCCTTCTGTGCGGGACACTCCCTGCTCCCCATGCCCCGAATTCGGCAACGCGAGAGGCGCAGGCGAGGTGAGGGGTATGCGGGGTGCGGGACTCTCGGAAGACCTTGCTGTCCCGGGGGCGCGGAGAGAGGAGCGTGCACTTACTTGTTCCTGGCGCCGGGCCGCGCGGGGTTCCTCGGCTGCGGGCTGGCGTGGCACAGCCCCACGCCGCCGACGGCCAGCAGCGCCAGCGCCCAGCGCCAAGGCGCGCGGGGCCCCGGCCACATCCTGCGCGTCCCGCCTGCCTGCGAGGCCGGAGCGCGGCGGGACCCGGGAAGCGCCACGAGGCTGCGGGCGGCGGGGCGCGGCCGGAGAAGGCAGAGGTTTCTGCGCTCGCCGGTCGCCCCCTCCGGCTTCCCGCTCCCACTTCTCCTTTTCCAGCCCCGCGCGCCCTGCCTTCTCCTCGGGTCCCTCAATGACGCACAGGTCCCCCCGGGTGCCGCCCTCTTTATTTCACTTCCCTCTGCGAAACGTGACTCGTGTCCACCGGGTCTCCCTGTCTCCAGTTCCCTCACCTCTCAGCAGGGGGCTGGGGGCTAAAAAAGGCTCAAGGATTTGGAAGAAGGGTGTAAGTTACAGGTTTTCCAGTTACTCATTCCTTTGGTCTCTTCCCAGAAGCGCAGGAAGTTCGCCTCCCACCTTCCAACCGGCGCGCCCCCCACCCCACCCCGGCCCCTCGGGAAGCGGCCGCAGTCGGCGAGTCTGGCTCGCCTCACCCCGTGTTCGGGTCGCAGCTCCCGGGGGCGAGTGAGGGACATCCTTATCAGACCCCTGAGGAGGACTCAACTCGGATTTCCTCCTCTGGAAAAGCGCGGCCATTCCCCCACACCATTATGGACTTCGGAGAGTCCAGAGAGGGAATGAACGCTGGTCCCTTCCCTCTCTTGACCCCAAACTGCCTTATGCATCCACTTAACAATTTCTAGGGCGACATTCGGGACAGCAGAGGCACACAGCAGGCTCTAATAGATGCTAGGCTAATTTTTAACAGGCAACCTTACTGGCTCTGCACTTGATGCTCTCCGCTGAACTCTTTCTCTCAATATGAAAGGCATTTACTCTAAAAGTCTTGTCTTTGCTTTTTCAAAGTTCTGAGGCTGCTAGACAATTTGTTCTTTTCACTTTCTTGCATATTTCCTGCCTATTCTTGAGTTATGCTCATCTCTACCAATTCTTTTAGGGAGGAAGAAACTCCGCAGAAGATTGTTGAATAAAAGTCATCACCCAGGTGGTGTGTTCTCAAGGATGTTGAAGAGAAGAGTCCCCATCATACCTGCAGCTTTGTGTGTCGAGGTTAACCCACTGCATCCAATGAGCACCATAAGGTGCTTATTTGCAGACTGCAGAGATTAACTTCAGTCTCTGTGAGCTAACAGGTTGCACTTGACTATGGATTATGCAGATAATAAAAGCTTTTGTATATTCCCTATGCTACTAAATGAAACCATTGGTCTAATTTATTTCTAATATGCTTTGATAATGTTGTTGGGCCTTTTGATTTGCAGAGAGAAGCAAGAAAATTCCCTTAGTAGAAACTTCACAAGAGTCGAGCAGAAAATTATACCATGTAAGGACATAGTCTGCCCATGAACGCTCTAAATCAAGATCATGCAAATAATGAACTGAAGTCATCCCAGCCTTCAAAGGAGCCACCATGGGTGTTGGTCTGGGGTGCCCGCCGAGAACGCCGCATGGAAGGACAGCACTGGGCTGTGGGCCAGCTCTGCTGCTTCCCTTTCTCCAGAGAGGAGGAGAAAATCAGCAAGGAACCTACTGGAATTCAGAACTGACTTAATGAAGCATTGCATCGAGAAAGGATGAGACTGAAGTCCCAAGTGAAACACATAAAGGAACTTTTATTAAAGCCTGAGACTCAGGCCAAAATTAGGAGGGAACTTTTTGAAGGAAGACTCATTGACAGCAATCAGGCAAATGTCAATTGACTTCAGGGCAACTGTGACTAAGGTCTACACTGCTATCATGGAAACAGAGTTCATGAAGTCTTTTCAGCTCATTGAGTAGTTCTTTGGTGAATACCAAGAAGTGTTCTCATAGTGTCTGCAGAATAGCAAGCTTATACTTGTTAAGGATTTAACTATTTCTTTCCAAAGAAAATGGAATCTGCCCTATTGGTTTTTAAGCTAAACCTGTGATTTAGAATGTTTGTTTCTGTAATATTGAAAGTTATTTTATAGAAAGAACTTCTTGACTAGCCATCATGAGATGTTCCTTGGGTTCTTACAGATAAAAAAATACAGATGCTGAAAAATCTTTTACAGACAAAAAAGAATACAGTATTTTAAGGGTCACTTGCCTCCTGTTGACATGATTTTTTTGGGTCCTTGTTGTTAAATAAAAAGAAGTAGTGTCCAAACATGTCTAGGTCCTAGCATTAATTTTTAACAGGGAGTGTGAATGCTTCTTCAATATTAGTACTTGGATGACCATTAGGACGTGTAACTATTGCAATCACTGGTTAAGAATGTTTTACAATATCCATTTTTATTATTTTTTACTGATCAAAATGTAGTTTACTTTTTCATTTGTTAATGAAAAAATGTTTGGGATTTTTCTTTTCTACTTTTCTGAAGATAAGCCCCAGGTCTTACCTTACCCCTTGCAATCTGAATTTCTATGCACTAGTTCACTTTAAAAGAAATTTCTTGGAAAAATGTCTCCCCATATGATCATTGATAACAGCTTTTTCTATAGTTGTAAAAGGCTACTACTAA
The DNA here is from genome assembly GCA_026826555.1 of Tolypeutes matacus. Taxonomy (NCBI): domain Eukaryota; kingdom Metazoa; phylum Chordata; class Mammalia; order Cingulata; family Chlamyphoridae; genus Tolypeutes; species Tolypeutes matacus. Next base: position 9,248,247 of record JAKSZT010053813.1, read on the forward strand.
TAGATCGTGATGGAGGGGAGATTATTTGGAGATCAAATATCATTTCAAATATAAAAGCCTGTTTATTCATGGGATTTAGCTATTTTTTCACTGGGTAAATTATATTACATTTATTTATAAATTGAGTTTAAGCATTTTCATGCTTCTTAACATATTTTCCCTTTAAAAAAAAAAACACACATAAAACACCCTGGGTGGGGAAAGGCGGGGAGGAATAACAGAAAAGAATAAACTGTCTTGTGTAACTCAGTCTGTATCTTCATGACTTCCCTAGCCTTCCTGTCCTAATACCGTTTTGGTAGTGGGTCTCATATAGAAGAAACAGCACAGAAATGAAGGAGAGTTAGAGAAGAAAAGGATGGAGGAAGTATGTGGGTCATGTGTGTCCATAACAGGAGCTCCCCTTTCTCTTCAATACAGCTAACTCTTTAACTTGGAAGTGAGTCAGACCGATCAAGTCATCTCTTATATTCTTCCCACTGAATGAATCAAAGTAATGCTAGGAAGCTGTAAGAGTTTTAGTCCCAAATTTCTTTTTGCTAGGAGGGTGGGGGGAAGCATAAAAGTTATTTTAGTATGGTAACATATATAGACCCTAAAATTTCCCATTTTAACCACTTGCAAAAATACAATTCAGTCACATTAATCACATTCACAATATTGTGCTGCTATTACTACCATCCATTACCAAAATTTTTCACCATCCCAAACAGGAACTCTACCAATTAAGCATTAACTGCCTCTTCCCTATCTTAATCCCCTGCCCCTGGTAACCTGTATTCTAATTTTGACCCTGGGGATTTGTATATTCTAATTATTCCACATAAGTGAGATCATACAATACTTGTCCTTTTGTGCCTGGCTTATTTCACTCTACATGTCTTTAAGGTTCGTCCACGTTGTGGTATGCATCAAAACTTCATTCCCTTTTTATGGCCAAATAATATTCCATTGTGTGGATATACCACATTTTGTTTATCCATTCTTCTGTTGATGGATACTTGGGTTCCTTCTACCTTTTGGCAATTGTGAATAATGCTGCTATGAGCATCAGTGTGCAAGTATCTGTTTGAGTCCCTGCTTTCAATTCTTTGGAGTATATACCTAGAAGTGGGATTGCCAGTCCTATACTTAACTTTCGGAGGAACCGCCACAGTGGCTGCACCATGTTCCATTCTCACAACAATGCACAAAAGTTCTTTTTTCTCCCCATCCTCGTGAGTCCCAACTTTTTATTGAGATGATCACAATACTATTTTTAATCAATTACAAATGGTGTTTATTCAACAAATAAATCTTATACTGAACATCTGTTACATGCTAGGCATTGTGCAAAACCACTGAGGATTCATCAATGAGCATGGCCCTGTCTTTACAGAACTTCCAGGCATCCCTGCACCATGAAGGGAATACAGTTTCTGATATACAGTCAACTAAATGAGCCAATATTTATCATGTGTTTCTCTATATATGTACCCACATGTGCCACCAAAGGGCAGGAGCCCAAGACATCCTTTTCCCTCTTTCTTCCCCAGCCAGAGGAAGGGATGTGTCTCACTCAGGAACCAGAGCACCTTCCAGAAGAAATAAGAGGAAAGCTTTCTGGAGGACAGAGAGCTAAAGCACATTAAGAAAAAGGCTAATTGGGCAAGTCATCTGATCCCAGCCATAAGTAAGAATGTGGATATAATTGGCAGAGTGCTGCAAGTGTGACTTCTTTGTAACCGGCCAAATACTTTCAAAAGCACTTGACAACTCAGTTTCCTGAAACAATCTGATCATATTTCTTCTGCTTTTAACCAAAGGGCCCCATTGTAACTTACGTTTTTGATTATGTGACCAGCTCAACTAATGTGAAAATCCATGGTAGGACTATTTCATAATTCCAGTTCCTCATTGACTTTTTGGTCATGATAAATGATGACGCATCAGGCGCCATCCTTGGGAACACTGCCCATGAAGCAGTGAGCCTGCTGGCCTCACGTACAACAAAACTTTCCTTCAGTTGTCCGGTGGACAAGGAGGGTGGGTTATTGTTGGAAAGGCAGCAGATGAGTACGTTTCCTCCCCCACAGCAATCTGAGGCACAGGACATTTGATCAAGATGAACAGATTTTCATCTTGGTTGTGGTCAGGAGTCATAAGACTAGTGTGGGCTTCTTCCTTCTCATTCCCCACCTCTGATATTTAGAAATTTTAAAAAATCCCCCTAATTTCTAGGTATTCTTTTAGGTATCTTTACTGTGTCTTCTACTTATCTAAGGATGGAAAAAGAAAGTCCTTGAAGAGTGACTATCTTGATATAAATTTTTATTGCAAAGCATTTCTCACATATTACATCCTAAGAAAATATCTTACACATACACAAGCTAGTGATAAGATGCACTTATTCTTCAAAAAAAAAAAAAATGCAGTTTGATAAAGAAAGAGACAAATGTCTCTGGGAAAAATTAACTGGCTGCACCATCTAGCTTGGTCTGTGTTTTGAAGTGCTGGGGTTTGGTCGATTCAATTTTGTTTAGCTCCATTTGAGATATGCCCTGCACTGGACGAATCCCCTTCAGAATGAATTCTATGTGTCTCCAAACTTAAAAATTTACAAATAACAAGTTAATTACGTTCCTGTTTTGCTAAAATTTGATCAAATACTGAACAAAGAACACTTTCTCTCTTCAATCTTTCTTAACTTCTTTACCTGCCAGTATCCCACTCACTGAAGTTCAAAACCTCAATATTTTCTGAATCCAGGACTGATCTTATTGATCAATTGATTGATTAGATGACTTTTTCTTTCAGGGGGTATCGGGGATTGAACCTGGGACCTCATCCACGCAAAGCAGGAACCACTAAGCTGCATCCACTCTGCTAGATAACATTCTTAAGGACCATGGTCAATATTTTAATCATCTTTCTTGGAAGTTGCGAGGAGCACATTTTTCTATACCACTTACAGGTGTCTACCTTAATGTATTTTACACTATCACCTGAGAACTTCGAAACTGCAAAGTCCAATTCATGCCTCTGTCGTAGCCAGCTAGTGATTAGGAGCTCACACCATGGAGTTAGTGTACTTTTCAAGTCTGGGCACCCTCACCACTTACCAGAATGATCTTGTGCAGTCAATAAGTCTCTCTATCCTCAGTTTTCTCCTATGAAAATGGAAATACTTCATGTGGATTTGGGGAGGATTAGTTGAGTTAGCACATGTCAGCTGCTTAGCACAGTGCCTGGCACACAGTAAGTGGAGGAGAAATAGTCATAACTGTCATCGTTACTCACCGCTTCAGCATCACAACAAACTTGCAGGCAGGTTCAGGGATTTTATCATTCTTTTTGTTTGCCAGCTGGGGTGGTAGCTGACCATCTGCTGCAGCTCTTCTTCCCAAATAAGAAGTACAAAGATGGGGCTATCAAGAGGGTACATGCAAGGCTTAATCAGAATGACCCTAAATGAGACAGAGTCAGGAATAGAATACTGGGCTCTTGACTTTAGCCCACTTTTCTTTCTACTACTACTCCCCAAGTGGACACACATAGCTCAGCTTATTGTTTAGGAAACATTGATTTCTACATTGCCAAGGAATTTATTTTAAGACAATGCAGTGAGGTTCTTGGGAAGATTAATAACTCTACAAGAATAAACTCAAAAAAGAAAAAAAGAAAAAAAGAAAAAGAAAACAAAACAAAACAAATAAAAGAAAAAATAAAGAATAAACTCAGATCATCAGGCAGTTCAATAGGAAATATCTTTTTCCTCAAAGACAATGTTAATTACTAATTCCATATCCCTTACTTTTTCCAGATAGTTCATAGACCTAAGAATGCTTCGTACAGCTGATGATAGGCTACACACTACATTTGAGAATCCATTGCTGTTACGCTTACGGTGTGGTTTTGAACACATTTTTTTTTTCCTTTATAAGAACTAATTCATAAAAATAGGCTCTTAGATTTGTTGGTTTCCAAGTGAAGTATGTCAGCTTAGACAATAATATCTTCGTATATATGGAAGCACATTAATCTATGTTGTGGCTCATCATTTATTTATGGAATAAGAGTTGTTTGGGAATCAACAAAATGTTCTAAATAGGCAGAATGTTTTTGATGATTTTGAAATAAACGATTAAATTTTAGCACAATCCTGGTCCACACTCATTAGAATTTGCTCATGAGCAATTAACTCAAACTAGTATTTCAGATTGTGTAGTTTTAAACGATGTTTTAATAAGTCATTGGTATTTCATCTTAAGTCAAGGAATAATAAGGAAATGCTTCATTTGGCGGGTGGAAGGGAAAAGTTCTTAGAATTTTGTGGTCATCAAAAGATTTGTTTAATCAATAAGACTTTGAGGAAGTTTTGCATATTGAACATCACACCAGGCAATATAGGAGCCAGAGAAAAACAGACCTAGTTCTTTATAATCAATTGACTGGGGAGCAAGACACGCACGTATGAAATGATCTAAGAACACATAAAGTTCCATTCAGTAAATAGAAAATAGCATTGTAAAAATTTTACCTAGATGATGATAAAGAAGTAACCTTGAGGCAGTCAAAAAAGTTGACTATTAATTAGAAAAGACTGTGAAGGGGTGGGGTTTTGCTTTTGTTTTGTTTTGTTTTAGTCAGTGATGATATTTAAAGTGAATGTGATTTGCGAGAGAGGAGGGAGCAATTAAGGTGACCTTGTACATTGTAGATCCTTAATAAATAAAAGACGGCAGGGGCCAGCTGGTTGATTAGCTAGATTGAGGTACAAGGCCTTAAAAGTAGCCAGAAGGTAGGTGAGGCAGGGAGGCTGGGTACAATTGAGAATGGATATGGGGAAAGGGTATAAGACTTGTCACTGTTAAAAGATACAGCCAAGCTTGTGGGGAGAAAATTCTAGCTCTTTTTTCTCTTATCTAAACATAAGTAGGGTGACCAGATTTCCTGATTTGCCCAGTACAATCCTAGGTTACTCTTGTTCTAGATCAGTAAACATTATGAATTATTTTAGTGCCTCTTTCCATACTAAAGGTGCCTGGGTTTGGACAATAAATTTTATGGTCACTCTAAGAGACCTAAAGTGAACTGAAGACTAAACTAGGTTTGTTGAACGCATCTTTAAAAGCCTCAAACATTAGTAAATGTCAATGCAAATAATGAAATCAGAAATGAGAAAGAGCTGGCTGTTGTAGGTCATAACTCTGCTCATGGTCATTTCTCCTGTTCCTTTATTGCCTCATGCATTTTGGTAACTTTTTGAAGTTTATGTTTTAAGAAAAAATGTTGATTAAACACTCGTGTCTTGGTTGTTTAGTTGGTTGTTGATGAAGCTGGAGGTTTACATGAGATTTCCTTGACTCCATCTTTTCAGACTTAATCACCAAAAAATTAAACTGATAATCTGAGACATTTTGCTATGGCATACTTTTTTTTTTTTTTAAACGTTTTTTTTAACTTTATTTTGTACATTTAATAATTGAAAATATGAACAATTAAAAACTAAAAAGTAAACACAGATGAATAAATATGTACATTTCTCAATTCAATGTGATGGATACATATAAGATTTTTTTTTTTTGAATCAAACAATATATTACACAATATATTTGGTTCATAGTAACGCAATCATACAGTATTTGTCCTTTTGTGTCTGGCTTGCTTCACTCAACATATTGTCCTCCAGGTTCATCCATGTTGCCATATGCTTTATGACTTAATTTCTTCTTACTGCTGCATAATATTCCATCGTGTGAATAGACCGCAGTTAGTTTATCCATTCATCTGTTGATGGACACCTGGGTTGTTTCCAACTTTTGGCAATGGTGAATAATGTGGCTATGAACATCGGTGTGCAGATGTCTGTTCGTGTCACTGCTCTCAGTTCTTCTGGGTATATACCCAGTAGTGGTATTGCAGGGTCACATGGCAAGTCTATATTCAACTTCTTGAGGAACTGCCAAACAGTCCTCCATAGTGGTTGTACCATCCTGCGTTCCCACCAACAATGAAGAAGTGTTCCTATCTCTCCACATCCTCTCCAACACTTGTAGTTCTCTGTCTTTTTAATAGTGGCCATTCTGATAGGTGTGAAATGATATCTCACTGTAGTTTTGATTTGCATTTCCCTAATCATGAGTGATGCTGAGCATTTCTTCATGTGTTTTTTTGCCATTTGTATTTCTTCTTCAGAGAAATGTCTATTCAAGTCTTTGGCCCATTTTTTAATTGGGTCATTTGTCTTTTTATTGTTGAGTTGTAACATCTCGTTATATATCCTGGATATTAAACCCTTATCAGATATGTGATTTCCAAATATTTTTTCCCATTGAGTTGGCTGCCTTTTCACCCTTCTGACAAAGTCCTATGAGGTGCAAAAGTGTTTAATTTTGAGGAGGTCCCATTTATATACTTTTTCTTTTGCTGCACGTTCTTTGGGTGTAAGGCCCAAGAAACCACCACCTACTACAAGGTCTTGAAGATGTTTCCCTACATTCTCTTCTAGTAGTTTTATGGTCCTGGCTTTTGTATTTAGATCTTTGATCCATTTTGAGTTGATTCTTGTATAGGGGGTGAGATAGGAGTCCTCTTTCATTCTTTTGGTTATAGATATCCAGTTCTCCCAACACCATTTGTTGAAGAGACTGTTTTTTCCCATCAGCGTGGGCTTGGTAGGTTTGTCAAAAAGCAGTTGACTCTATAGGTGAGGGTTTATTTCTGGATTCTCAATTCTATTCCACTGATCGATATGTCTATCTTTATGCCAGTACCATGCTGTTTTGACCACTGTAGCTTTGTAATATGTTTCCAGATCAGGCAGTGAAATTCCTCCCACATTGCTCTTCTTTTTTAGAATACTTTTGGCTATTCGGGTGCACTTACCCTTCCAGATGAATTTGGTAATTGCCTTCTCTAATTCTGTAAAGTAAGCTGTTGGGATTTTGGTTGGCTTTGCATTGAATCTATAAATCAGTTTGGGCAAGATCGACATCTTCACGATATTTATTCTTCCAATCCATGAACACGGAATGTCTTTCCATTTGTTTAGGTCTTTTTAAATTTCTTTTAGCATTGTTTTGTAAGTTTTCTGCATATAGGTCCTGTACTTCTTTGGTTAAATTAACTCCTAGGTATTTGAGTCTTTTTGTTGCTATTGAAAATGGAATTTTCCCCCTGATTTCCTCCTCAGATTGTTCAGTACTAGTGTATAAGAACATTACTGATTTTTGCGTGTTGATCTTGTATCCTGCCACTTTGCTGAACTCATTTATTAGTTCAAGTAGCTTTGTTGTGGATACTTCAGGATTTTCTAAATACAGGATCATGTCATCTGCAAACAGTGAGAGTTTTACTTCCTCTTTTCCTATTAGGACGCCTTTAATTTTTTTGTCTTGTCTTAATTGCCCTAGCTAGAACTTCTAGTACAATGTTGAATAACAATGGTGACAGTGGGCATCCTTGTCTTGTTCCTGATCTTAGGGGGAAAGCTTTCAGCCTTTCTCCATTGAGTATGATGTTGGCTGTGGGTTTTTCATATATGCCTTTTCTCATATTGAGGAATTTTCCTTTTATTCCTGTCTTTTGAAGTACTTTTATCAAAAAAGGATGTTGGATTTTGTCAAATGCCATTTCTGCATTTATTGAGATGATCATGTGTTTTTTTTCCTTCAATTTGTTAATGTGGTATATTACATTGATTGATTTTCTTGTGTTGAACCAGCCTTGCATACCAGGAATAAATCCCACTTGGTCGTGATGTATAAGGCTTTTGATATGCTGTTGGATTCGATTTACAAGTATTTTGTTGAGAATTTTTGCATCTATGTTCATGAGAGAGATTGGTTTGTAATTTTCTTTTCTTATGGAATCTTTATCTGGCTTTGGTATTAGGGTGATGTTTACTTCATAAAATGTGTTGGGTAATTTTCCCTCCTCTTCAATTTTTTGGAAGAGTTTAAACAGGATTGGTGTTAATTCTTTTAGAAATGCTTGGTAGAACTCACCTGTGAGCCATCTGGTCCTGGACTTTTCTTTGCTGGGAGATTTTTTATGACAGATTCAATCTCCTTAATTGTGACTGGTTTGTTAAATTCTTGTATTTCTTGTTGTGTCAGTGTAGGTTGGTTATGAGTTTCTAGAAATTTGTCCATCTCATCCAGGTTGCCTAGTTTGTTGGCATATAGTTTGTCATAATATCCTCTTATAATTCTTTTATTTCTGTGAGGTCATTTGTAATTTCCCCCCTTTCATTTCTAATTGTATTTATTTGCATCTTCTTTCTTTTTCTTTGTTAGTCTAGTGAGGGGTTTGTCAATTTTATTGATCTTCTCAAAGAACCAGCTTTTAGTTTTGTTGATTTTCTCTATTGTTTTTCTGTTCTCATTTTCATTTATTCCTGCTCTAATCTTTATTATTTCTTTCCTTCTTTTTGCTTTTGTTCTTTTGTTCTTTTTCTAGTTTCTCAAGTTCTTCAGTTAAATTTTTGAGTTTAGCTCTTTCTTGTTTTTTAATATAGGCATTTAGGGCTATAAATTTCCCTCTCAAAACTGCCTTCGCTGTATCCCATAAGTTTTGATACGTTGTGTTCTCATTTTCATTTGTCTCAATATATTTACTGATTTCACTGCAATTTCTTCTTTGACCTACTGAATATTTAGGAGTGTGTTGTTCAGTCTCCACACATTTGCAAATTTACTTTTTTCCTGTCTGGGCAGGGAGGCTGTAGAGGCCAGGAAAGCCTCTCTTACTTATTAATTTTCTTATGTGCACTTCCTTGATCTGCCAGGAGATGGAGCTTGTTGGCAGCTCTCAATTCAATGCCTGGTCGGAGCGTATTTGTTGTGACACAGACCAGATCAATTTGATAGAGCTTCCTGTCTGGGGCCTAAGGGTCTTGCAATTCAAACTTTCTGAAACAGTTCTCCAGACTTCTCTCGTAGCACCCCCCTTCTCCCAGCTAGGAAATATTTCCACTCCCTTCTGAATCCTCAACAATCAGTCCCTGTTAGTAGAGGTGGAGATTCGGAGGTTTGTATGTCTTTAGCCCCTTGCAGGCTCCAAGGCAAACAATGGCGCAGCTCCACCCTGCCTGGAAGGGCTCTTGGGACAGGGCAGACCAAACCTGGGAGTCAAAAGCAGGGTCAGCCCCAGGCTCTCTCTCCCCTCTCCCGGGAAGTCCTCAACAATTAGTCCAGGCTAGAAGAGAGGGAGGTTGCGAGGGTCAGATTTCTCCAGTCCTTCTTAGGCTCTCAGGGCAAGTCAGAACCTGAGTCAGCCTAAGGCTGTGTCCCTCTCTTTCCCCTTTCCGGGAGTGGTAGATCCCTGGAGCCCCTGTGTCGCAGTCCCAGAGGCCTGAGAATTCTGAAGAATGTGGGGGAGGGTGCCGGCAGCTGCAGAAGCTGCTACTTGCAACTCACGGTTCTGTTGTCGCAATTTCCCTCTTCTGTCCCTCTTTCCTCTGGGTGGTGTGCAGCCTTCAGCTGCTGTCCTAAATGCTAGAAGATCTATTTCGGGGCTGTTTCAGCTTGTCCTCTAGCTATTTATCTGGAGAAGAGATTTCCGCGTCTTACTAGTCCTCCATCTTCCCGGAAGTCCTCATGGCATACTTTTAAACTTGTCCTCAGGAGCTACAGAGCTATATTCTGTATAAATATTCTGGACTGGTCATAGCACATTCAAATAATACAGAGCAAGTAAAGTCTTGCTCACTTGCAGCTTACAATCTAAACCACACTAACATCTTTGAACATTTACTGGTTAAAAAGACTAAAACAGGGAAGCGGCTGTGGCTCAATCAGTAGGGCTCCCGTTTACCATATGGGAGGCCCTGGGTTCGGTTCCCGGGGCCTCCTGGTGGGGGCAGGCCCGCCCGCACGGCGTGGTTGGCTGACCCAGCGAGCACAAGCAGCAAGGGGGGGATAAATGAATAAATAAAATAAAATCTTAAAAAAAAAAAAAAAAAAAGACTAAAACAACATAAATAATATGGTACAGGCAGATAAAAGTTGCTGATATCTTTGACTGATGGAAAATCCAACGTGAGACAGAGTTTCATATTCAGGGACTGTAGAATGGTCAAGAGGAAAGGGTCTTAGTTTTCTATTACACTCTTACGTGTTTTTTCCTAAGTTTTAAAACATAAAAACAAAATATTTTATTCTCTGAATATTCTGAGGTTACGCTTTCCAGAGGGCTGTTTGGGGGGCAAAGTGGTGCCAGGATTTCCAAGAGAAATAGGAATAACATTAGAAGAACCATGGACAAGTATAAAAAAAATGTACTTTCATCAGTTGTAACAAATGTACCACACCAATGCAAGGTGTTAATAATAGGATGGTAAATGGGAATCCTGTATTTTATGCGTAATTGTTCTGTAAACCCACAACTTCCCTGATTTTAAAAAAAAACACTAGGAGAAAAAAAAGGTACCAGCACTCAATTCCAATGTGTTTCAACCCTAAGAGAACATTTCACTTTACTACTAGGGATTCCAATTTAATAAAGGTCTTTCTTTATAAATTAATGTTTGTAGATTATGGTTTTCTCAGGTAAATTTTATCAAAGTCTGGCATATTTTTGAGAAGTGCATAAATCCTAAGTGATCAGCTTGATGAATTTTCACAAAGTGAACCCAGCCATATAGCCAGCACCCAGATCAAAAACAGCAGCAGAAGGGCCCTTCACGGTTCCTTACCAAAACTCACATCTATTTCAACTTCTAACACATAGATGAGTTTTGAATAGAGGTTTGTTGAAGAGTGCAATTATTTCTTATTCTTCTTATTCATATTTTTATCGCTATACCTGGCACAGTGCCTGGCACATCATACTTGTTTAATAAGATTGATTGAATGCATGAAAGAATGCAGGCATGTATCTGACATTCTTTTACAAAACAGTTGACCAAATTAAAATAGGTAATCTATAGTGGGAAAGCAACCTTAGATTTGGGTGAGAACTGGGATCTGAGGATCTTAACTTGGAAACAAGTTGAAAACAAACTTTTTTTTTTAATGGAAGAGTACAGTTTTATCTTTTAACAAATATAAACAACCTACTAAATCTAAAGCTCTGTGAAGTTTTTCTTGGGCCTCCACCAGCTCCATTCACATCATATTCCCTGTAAGTGCTGCACTTGTAAATGGACCCATGTTAGAGACACCCTCCCTCCTAACCAATGAGGCCAAATAATGACTATTTTCAGCTCTTCTCCACCCCACTCCAAGGCTTGGTCAGTGAGAGAACAAAATAAAGAGTCACCCTTTCCCTGGGCCAAAGCATGTGATCTGCAGCCAAATCTCTTCCCACCCTAATGAATGAGGTAATGAGGGGCCAAATAAGGTCTCAAATCTACACGGCAGTAGAATTGCAGTTCTCCTTAACTGTACTTTCAAATGGCTGGAATTAAAAACCAAGCACTGCCAAATCACTGCTTAGCAAGAGAGATCTGTCAGCTGTAGAGATAAAATAAATGAAAGGAAAATCCATTTTCAAGCTTTGAACTGCTATTTCTAAATGAGTCCTAGAGAAATACAAATAAATTATGTCTTTTGAAATACAGATTCATTAGGAATAATCTCATTAGAATGAAGTTTCAAACACTACTTCAAGATACTTTTAAATTTAAAAGGAAGCAAGTCTGGACAGTGAGAACTATTTCCCGTAGAGGATGGTTTCCTCACACTTGCCCTCTCTCCCCACCTCCACCCCTTCACCAGAGACATCTTATACTTTATCAGTGATGAGACTTCAAAGATGCAGTGCAGAGCCAAAAGCCAAACAGGGAAATACACACAAATCCACTTCATCCACATTAAAACTAGTCTTCAAAAATAGGAATATTAAATCCAGAAACTAATCTAATTTGCTTGAGGAGGAATGAAGAGGGAAAGATATTCTTTATCTTTTGTACCTTTGCCCAGTTAAGTTTGATTGAATGTTCTTAAATTCTGTCTTTGCACAAGCTGTCCTCTTTGTGTGGAAGCATTTTAGCATTGCTTCCTCAACGTTTTCCCTGGTACCTCCAGCCCCTGTCAGATGTTTGACACATCTAATTGTTATATAATTTATAAAGGAAATATGTCAACAACAACAAAATAACAAAATAAGAAGAAGACAAACAATACAACAGAAAAACAGACAAACATTTTGTATCTGAAGTTCACAAAAGAAGAAATCCAATTGGCCAACCAATGAAAATATGCTCAGCCTCATGTATGATCCTGGAAGTGCAGTTAAAAACCACAGTTAGATATCACTACTGTCTTAGCTTGCCAGAGCTGCTATAACAAATACCACAAACTGGTAAGGTTAAACAACCAGAATTTATTGCCTCCAGTTTGGGAGTCCATAAGTCCAAAGTCAAGGTGTTGGCAGGGCCATGCTTTCTCTGGAGTCAGCAGCATTCTGGTGCTGGCTTGCTGGTGATCCATTACTCAGTCTTTACCTTGGTCATATAGCCATCTGTCTCCTTTTGTCTCTTATTCACTGTGTTCAAATTTCCTGTTTATAAGGATGCCAATCATACTGGGTTAAGGCCCACAATGATTCAGTTTGGCCTCAACTTAATATCTTCAAAGATTCTATCTACAAACGGGTCTAGAGCTAGAGGGACATCTGATTCAATCTGTAACAACTACTCACCCACCAGATTGACAAAAATCAGTAAGTCTGACAACACCAAGTGTTAGAGGGAATGTGTAATCTCTCATATACCACTGATGTGAGTATAAGTTGGTACAAGAGCTTTGGAAAAGAGTTCTGCACTACTTTTAAAAATTATTTTATTTTATTTTTAAAGACACTTTAGATTACATAAATGATACATTGAAAATATAGGGGGATTCCCATATAGCCCCCTCCTCCCCCCTCCCACACTTTTCCTCGTTAACAATGTTTTTCATTAATGTGGCACATTTGTTACAATTGATAAACACATTGAAGCCTTGCCACTAACCATGGTCAACAGTTTACATTGTAGTTTACACTTTGCACTTCACATTTTTATAGGTTTTGAAAAAAATGTATAATGGCCTGTATCCATAATTACAATGTTGTGCAGAACAATTCCAATGTCCCAAAAATGCCCCATGTTACACATACTCTTCCCTCACCCTCCCCTCAAAGGTTCTGACTTTGGTGACCACTGTCCTTACATTAATGGTACAAGATCTTCCATTGCTAGAATAATAGTAAGTCTACTTTAGTCCAGATATGCATTCATCCTCATGTTTGTTCATTCTCCATCTTGAAGATTTGGGGATGGTGATGGGGCTTTCTGATTGAGACGGGGCTTAGATCCCATGGGGGCAGATGGATGGAACTGTCTTGCTTGCAGTTGTAGATACTCTGTTTTTTGGAATGGGTGTTGTCCATTATCAGCCTTTTGTTAGTTGTCTTTGGGTGAGTCCAATGAACTGGAGAGTAGGTAATTGCAACACTGCTGAGATTCAGGGCTCAATCGGCATATGAACAGCCAGAAGATTTAAGTCTCTGGGACATATATTTATGGGTATAGTGCTTATTATAGGTTCAAATAAAAGGGGTAGAAAAGGCATGTATAAGGAAATTATAAATAAGTCTAACTCTATTTTTTTTTTTTTTTTTTTTTTAAAGATTTTATTTATTTATTCATTTATCCCCCCCTTGCTGCCTGTGCTAGCCGGGTCAGCCAACCACGCCGCGCGAGCGGGCCTGCCCTCACCAGGAGGCCCCGGGAACCGAACTCGGGGCCTCCCATATGGTAAACGGGAGCCCCACTGATTGAGCCACAGCCGCCTCCCTAAGTCTAACTCTATTACATTGAAGAACATATATTCCAAGGTAAGGCTCACTGATAGAGTGCCAAATTTCTGGGATTGTCCACCCTGCCTATATTGTCTAGATGTCTCTAGAACCCACAGGAGCACCCCTGCTTGAGGCACTATTTACTGTGGAAGTCAATGAGATCCTCCTGAGACATGCATAAACATAACCTGTGGAATGACCTCCTGTCTCACTTTGAAATCTCTTAGCCATTAAAAACTCATTTGTATTTAATATTCCCTCCTTTTGGTCAAAGTCTTTTTCCAAATGCATTGCTAGTTGGCCTTGGTAATAATCCCTCAGTGCCAGGGAGGCTCATCCCTTGGAGTCATGTCCCATGTCAGTTTATATGCTGAATTTGACTTAGAGTCTGCGTGGCTTTTTACATTTGAACAGGCATATACCCTAAAACCCAGTAGCCTCACCCCTAGAAATAGAACCTAGAGAAAGCCTTGCACAGGAGCACCAGGTGACATATTAAAATGTCACAGCAGAATTATGTGTAATAGTTAAAAATAGGAAACAAACTCAAATGCCCATTAAAAAGTAAAAAAGATATATTGTGGTACAGCCATACAACAGAATACTATAAAACAGTGACAATTGATGAACTACAGATAAAAGTGTCTATGTAGCTGAGTCTCACAAACATGTTAAGTAAAAGAAGCAAGTTATAGAAGAACATTCCATTAGAATATGATTTTTAAAATTTATATAATGTTCAAAAACTGCTGAAACTAAACTATGTTGTTTAGGGATGCATCCTAGGTGGTAAAATTATAAAGTCAAGCAAAAGATAAAGCAGGATAGAGGTTACCCCCAGAAAGGAAGGACGGATAAGAGATCAGAGATCAGAATGGGTACATGGTTGCCTCCAGGGCAGTGTTCTCACTATTCACCTGGTAGTTAGTACATGGGTGTGTGCTTTATATATATATATGTATTTAATAAACATAAAATTATCATATATAAGAAAGTATATTATCTGGAAAAATGATAGATCTGTACCACCACCCACCCATCCCTCCAAAAAAAGCTTTGGGTGCTATTTCTGAAAACAGAAATAAACATTTTAGGGAAATTCTGGTGCATTCATCTGTGTCCAGAGTTGATGTAAGCCCAACTCCATTCTTTACTCATATAGAGCCTCAAAAATATTTGTTATAATTGTTAAACATATTTTATGACTGTTGATTTAAAGAGTAGAAAACACACTCTCTTCTGTAGAAGGCTTAGCCCTGACACCTGAAAGCAGGAACACAGAATCCATGACCATCCCCACAACAGCAAGATTTTATTCAATAATCTTATTCCCTCCCCTCTTGCTTTAGGATTTTTCTCTTCATCCTGAATATTACTTATTCAGGTTATTAAAAAATTAGGTTTTCTACTTCATTCTCGAGAATCAACTTTTCTTTACTCAATTTATTCCTCAGTAATAAAATTTCTCCACAATTTTGAGTTGAAATGGCAAACAAATAAAACAGAAGAGCTTTTCATAAGTCAGATAACAATTTCTCACTTCTTATTAATTTGAGTTTTGAGGAAGGGAAGACACAGAGTAGTGGGAACAAGATGAAAGGCAAACAATGGTAGAAGGTGGAAGAGGAAAGCAAACTGTTGGTAGGAGATCAGACTCAGAGTAACACTCTTGAAAAAGGACAGCTTGTCAGAGGTGGATGATAAAATTGGAGCTGCCAAAAGTAGAACTTAACCACCGTTCTCTTAGTTCCAACAATCATTATGACAGCCCAAAGTGAGATGTAAACCCTATTACATCTAAGCCTGTTACATCATAGCTATAATTATGGTTATATCTTTAGGCACCATTTGGTATGGTTCTTTCCAATGAATTAAAACTATTCCCCAAGTCATGGTTAGAAGTAAGCTGTGTAATATAGTTAGTACAGTAACGTACACATAGTGGTTGCTCAAAATTAAATAAATGAATTAATATAAATTTAAAAGAGAAATTATAATAACCATGTCTAAACATTTCTTCTTGTTTCCTCTGGATTTGATTTTGTTTGCATGGAGAAATCACATTAGACAAAAATGTTCCCAATTCTCACTTAATTCTGATGTGAAATCTGAAATGAATGTTGAATCTCCAAATGATTCAAGTCCTCTTTAGAATGTAATTTTAATTATTATTTACACTCTAATGGCTCAACTCCAGTGCCTTGTAAATAAGAGTTCCTTAAAATGTATTTGTTGAAGATGAATGGCTATAAAAACAAAATGTGATATAGTCATACAATGGAATATTATTCATACAGAAAAGGGAATGAGTTACTGATACATGGATGAAACTTGAGTGAAATAAGCTGGATATAAAAGCACAAATATTATATGATTCCATTTATATGAACGATCTAGAATAGGTAAATTCATAGAGACAGAAAGTAGATTAGAAATTACTGGGTGCTAGGGAGAGGGGAAGGGCAAGTTACTGCTTCATGGGTATAGAGTTTCTGTTTTGGGTGACGAAAAGTTTTGGAAATATATAGTGGTGATGTTTGTACATCATTGTAAATATAATTAATACCATTGAATTTTGTACTTAAAGATGGTCAAGATGGAAAATTTTGTCGTATATCTTTTACTACAATAAAATTTTTTAAGTAATTTGTTGAGTAAAATCCTGGGTGAAAACGGAAATATTTGGAGTTCAAAGTCACAGAAACTTATTTTATTCTTCCCTTCTCTACCTCAGTCATGGAGAAAAGAAAATGTTTGTGCCCTAGGCCTGTACATTATGGGAGATTATATTTTCCTGGGTTCGTCTGGGGGCCATGAAGGGAGCTATGGGGCACCACCCATCATAGAGAGTGCCTGTGGGTTTATATGACCTCTGTGAACAGCTGTCTCCCACAGGAACTAAAGCACTAAGGGTGAGTAAAGAGGCACAAAAGATAGATGTTTCTATACTTCCCTCTTCCTGGTCTCACACCTCTTCTCACTCCAATCAATGTCTGACGGGCCTCCCCTGTGATACTCCAACAAACCTTTAGTGCGTGCGTTCTATGTGCAGAAATGATGGTACATCACTTCTAAGATTAGTTTATAAAAAAGACAACTTCATCGTTCTGTTGTGCTCACTCTCCCTCTTAGATCACTTGTTCTGGGAGAAGCCAGATGCCATTTTGTGAACAGCCCTATAGAGTGGTCAAAGGCCAGCAAGTAACAGGTCTGCCAGTAACCATGTGAATGAATTTAGAATCAGATGCTACAGGTCCAGTCAAGCCTTCAGATGACAGACAGCTCAACTGCAACCTCAGGAGAGACTGTGAGCCGAACCACCGAGCTAAGCCACTCCCAGATTCCTGGCTGTCTTAGTTTGCTATGACAAATACCACCCACTGGTTGGCTTAAACAATAATGATTTATTGTCCCACAGTTTTGAGGGCTACAAGTCCAAAAGTCAAGGTCTCAACAGGCCATGCTTTCCCCTGGAGTCCATAGCATTCTGGTGCTGGCTTGCTGCAACCTTTGGCTTGCATCTCTGCCTCCATCACATGATGATCTGCCTCATTCTGTGACTTCTTTGACTTCTGGCTTCTTCTGATTTCTGGATTCTACTTCTGTGTCCAATTTCCTTTGCTTATAAGGACTTCAGTCTTATGTGTTGAGGACCTCCCTGGTTCAATTTGGCCTCATCTAAATAGGATCTTCGAAGAAGCTTCATAAATTAGTCCATACCTTAACTAATAATAACATCGTCAAGGGCCTATTTACAAATGCGTTCACACCCACAGGACGGTGGATTAAGATTTGAATATGTCTTTTGTGGGGTACATAATTCAATATCTAACACTGAACTCCAGAAACTGTGTGACATAATAAATGTTTGTTGTCTTAAGCTGCTAAAGTTGTAGGGAAACATTTGTTATACAGCAATAGATAAATTATAGTTTTGTGTTTCACATTTAGGTCTGTATTCCATTTGGCTTAGATTTTTAAACATGGTGTGAGATAGGGATTGAGTTTAAATTTTTAGCATATGCTTAGTTGTCCCAGGACCATTTATTGAAAAGTCCATCCTTTCTCCACTGGTCTGCAATGCTATCTCAGTCGTATATCAGGATTGCATCTATGCTGTTTCTTGTCTCTCACTTCTGTTCCAATGATCAGTTTGTCTATTCCTATGATAATATCACACTGTCTTAGTTTGTTTAATAATAACTCCTTGCATCTTGTATGTGAAATCCCTCTCTTCATCAAGAATGTCTTAGATATTCTTGAACCTTTGTACTTCCATTTACATTTTAAGTTCAGCTTGTCAAAGATCATCTCTCCTACATACCTCCATAAAACCTGTTAGGATTATGATTGGTGATATTAATATCTTTGCAATAGTATTGATTCTATTATAAATTGTATGGTTAAAGTGTTTAATTTTCTAACAATGGCTGGTATACAGAAATACAATTATTTTTACATATCAGTTTAGTATATTGATTTTATCTCTTGAAATACATCAATATAGTTATGTTACTTTAGTCCCAATCTTATAACTTTTACTTTCTCTTGCTTTGCTGCACTGGCTAGGACTTCCAGTACAGTGCTGAATAGAAGACATAAGCACCTTTCTCTGTTCCCAGTCTTAAACGGAAAGCTCTTAATGTTTAACCACTGAGTATGATGTTTGCTCTAAATTTTTTGTAGATAGCATTAATCAGGTTAAGAAAGTTCCTTTCTGTTTCTACGTTGCTAAGAGTTTTTATGCTGAATGGATGTTTAATTTTATCAAATACTTTTTCTTCATCTATTGAGGTGATCATGCGGTTTTCCTCCCTTAAATTGTTAACTCTTACATACATTGGTCTACTTTTTTTTCTTTGATTTTTTTTTTCTTTTTTAAAATTGAGGTATAGCATTCTTACATGAACATACATAAACAGTAAGTGTATAGTAAAAGTTGTGAACTTACAAAACAAACATGCATAACATCATATAGGGGTCCCATACATCACCCCACCACCAACACCTTGCACTGTTGTGAAACATTTCTTACAAACTATGCAAGAGCATTGTCAAAATTTTACTACTAGCTATAGTCCATATCTTACATTTGGTGTCTTTCCCCCCCCAACCACCCTTTTATTGTTTTTAAATATATTTTTATTACAGAAGTTGTGAACTTACAAAACAATCAGGCATGTGTGTAGATGATTTACTCTTTAAAAGGAAAGCAACATAAAAATATGGCATGAGAATATTAGAAAATGCAGATTAAAAAATCAGAAAACAGAATTCATCCATTGCCCCATCCTGGTTGACCCTTGACCCATATCGCCTCAGAGCGCCTTCCCTGTTCTCCTGCTCCGTTCTATCCCCTTCTACCATCATCATGATGTTTACATTTAATTTTTTTATTTATTTTAAACTTCTTATTGTGAAGTACAATACATACAGAAAAAGCACATGACATGTAAATATAGGATACAATGAATGCTCATAATACAAATAGTCACCAACTAGTTGAGAAATAAAACAGGGACAGAACCTCAGAAGCACTTGTATATCCCACTGCATTCACTCATTTTCATACCTGAGTAGAATTTCATTGTATGGATATCCCACAGAAGTTGATGAACATGTAGATTGTTTCCATTTTGTTTGATTCTGCTAGAAACATTTTGTACAAATATCCTGATACATGTGTATGTGGCAATTGAGCACTTGAAATATGGCTAGTTGAAATCAACATATGCAATGAGTGCAAAAATATACACCAGATTTCAAAGACAAAAAGTAGTATGTAAAACATCTCTGATAGTTTTTAGATTGATTACATGTTGATATACAATTTTGGATATATATGGCTAAATAAAATACTTCATTAAAATTAATTTCATTTGTTTCCTTCCTATTTCAAAATGTAGTTTCTGGAAAATTTTAAATTACGATGTGACTGACATTTTGTGGCTGCTATGACTACTGGTATACAAGAATCTCAGAGTCCCTGTTTTTTTTTTTTTTAAGATTTTTATTTATTTATTTATTTATTCATTTATCCCCCCCCTTGCTGCTTGTGCTCGCTGGGTCAGCTAACTACGCCATGCGGGCGGGCTTGCCTCCCATATGGTAAACGGGAGCCCCACTGATTGAGCCACAGCCGCTTCCCTCAGAGTCCCTGTTTTTAATTCTACATACCTAGAGTAGAATTACTGGGTGGTATGGTAATTCTATGTTTAACTTTTGAGGAATCATCAAACAGTTTTCTATAGTGGCCGCACCATTTTACATTCTCACCAGCAATGCACAAGAGTTCCAATTTCTCCACACCCTCACCAACACTTGTTATTTTATGTCTTTTTGATAATACCCATCCTAGTGGATGTGAGGTGGTAGATCATTTTGGTTTTGATCTGCATTTTCCTAATGACTAATGATAAACATCTTTTCACATGCTTATTGTATATCTTCTTTAACAAAATGTCTACTCAAGTCCTTTGGCCAAATTTCCAGTTGGGTTGTTTTTTGTTGTTGTTGAGTTGTCAGAGATCTTTAAATAACCTGGCTAATAAACCTTTATCAGATACATGATTTGCAAATAATTTTTCCCATTCTATAAGTTGCCTTTTCACTTTCTTGATAATGTCTTTTTTAATATGCTGCCATTTATGTATTTGTAAATTATTATTTTTATATATTAAAATTTTCATTTTTATATCAATGTTACAAGTTACTCAGTTAACACAAAATAATAACTACAATAACAATAAAATTGCTCTAGGTAGTGGTTATACTGTCCCCTTATTTTTGTTCATTCTTCAATCTTGAGAGATTTTGGATGATAGCCACTTTGATTACTTCTGGCTAAGAAGGGACTGGGGCAGAGGAATGGCATTGTTTTGCTTGCAGTTGAAAATACTCCTTGCTTTGAGGATGATGCTGATCCATCATCACCATTTTGTTGGTTGTCCAGAGCAGGCTCAAAGAACTGGAGAGTAGGAGTTGGTCACTTATCTGCTGGGTTCCGGGGCTCCACTGGCGTAGGAGCAATCTGAAAGCTTTAAGAAATGAACTTAACAAGTAAATTGAAAAACATAGGTTCAAATAAAAGAAATAGAAGAATCATGATAAGGGGATTCATAAATGAGTATAGCTATGTTATATTGGGGAAGTAGCTTTTCATATATTCCCAGATAGAGCCTGCCGAGGGGATGATTTCATGTGGCCATGTGGCTTGCTTAATGGTGTCTGGACGTCGCCAGGACCCTCAGGAGCACTTTTGTTTGAGGCTTTGTTTACTGTGGCAGTTATGAAATCTGGCTGAGACCTGCAGAAGTGTAACCTCCATAATGACCTCCCAACTCACTTTGAAATCTCTTAGCTACAAAAACTCTAGTTTAATTGCAGCTGACTGAGAGGGAAACAGACGTCTTCCTCCCTGTCAGCTGTTACAAGGGAAAAGGAAGGGGGAGTCATCAGGCTTCTCTTTGTGAATTTGGCCAGCAGAACCCCCTTTGAATCTTGGCTTTGGCTGGACCAAAACCCAGGAAAGGTGCGCCGACGAGCGCCACCTGTTGGCCAGTCTGGAAATTGCATGGAAAAAAACTGCTTTTAGGACTCTCTTAACCCAACTCCTGGGAGAAAATCTGTGCCCCTCTAGTGAGTCCCTGGCCCGATTTTGATGACATAAGCTGAAGAATATTAATGACTTAAATTCAGCCGAAGCTTCCAGGAAGATGGCGGACTAGTAAGACACGGGAATCTCTTCTCCAGAAAAATAGCTAGAGGACAAGCTGAAACAGCCCTGAAATAGATCTTCTAGGGTTTAGGACAGCAGGTGAAGGCTGCACACCACCCAGACGAGAGAGGGACAGAAGAGGGAAATCATGACTACAGAACTGTGAGTTGCAAGTAGCAGCTTCTGCAGCTGCCAGCACCCTCCCACACACTCTTCAGAATTTTCGGGCCCCTGGGCCTGCGACCACAGACAAAGGGGGCTTCAGGGATCTGCCACTCCCGGAAAGGGGAGAGAGAGGGACACAGCCTTAAGCTGACTCAGGTTCTGACCTGAAATTTGGGCTGCAGAGCCCCATGGACCCTTCTACACGGCGGTTTGCCCTGGAAGCCTAGGAAGGACTGGAGAAATCCGACCCTTGCAAACTCCCTCTCTTCTAGCCTGGACTAATTGTTGAGGATACCACGGGAGAGGGGAGAGAGAGCCTGGGGCTGACCCTACTTTTGACTCCCAGGCTTGGTCTGCCCTTTCCCGAGAGCCCTTCCAGGCCGGGTGAGGCTATGCCATCGTTTGCCTTGGAGCCTGCAAGGGGTTAAAGATATACAAACCTCCCAATATCCTCCTTTATTAGCAGAGACTGATTGTTGAGGACTCAGAAGGGAGTGGAAATATTTGCTAGCTGTGAAAAGGCAGGCACTACGAGAGAAGCCTGGAGAACTGTCTTAGAAAATTTGAATTACAAGGCTCTTAGTACCCAGACAGGAAGCTCTATCACATTGATCTGGTCTGTGTCACAACAAATACACTCCGATCAGGCACTGAATTGAGAGCTGCCAACAAGCGCCATCTCCTGGCAGACCAAGGAAGTGCACATAAGAAAATTAATGAGAGGCTTTCTCTGGCCTCTATAGCCTCCTTGCCCAAGGCTCTAGGAAACGACCCTACAACCAATTACTGGGTCCAGTGCCCAATTTTGAGCAACCAGCAGAACAATCCTAACAATCAAGATTGAGCCAAAAATCAAAGAGCTGTGGTAACTCACAGCCTCCTCCCACCAAAACCCCATAAAAGAGAAAGAGATAGAGCATCTAAGTAAAACACAAACTAACCAGATGCCTAAGCACCAGCAAGAAATTACGAGCCATACTAAGAAAATAGAAGACATGGCCCAAGAAAAGGAATACAGCAAAGACCCAGAAGAGTTGCAGAATTTGAGAGAACTAATCAGTGAGATGAGCACACATTTCCAAAATCAAATTAATGAGATGAAAGAGAATATAGTTAAAGAGATCAATGACATCAAGAAGTCATTGCACGAACGTAAAGAAGAATTTGAAATCATGAACAGAAAAGTAACAGAGTTCATGGGAATGAAAGACACAATAGGTGAAGTCAAAAATACATTTGAAGCATACAACAGCAGACTCGAAATGATAGAAGAAAGAATAAGTGATACTGAAGACAGAGCAGCTAAAATTGAAGAGAGAAAAGAACAGAGAGAGAAAAGAATGGAAAAAATTGAGCAGGGCCTCAGAGAGTTGAATGACAACACAAAACACAAGAATATACGTGTCATGAGAGTTCCAGAAGGGGAAGGGAAAGGAAAAGGGGCAGAAAGAGCATTTGAGGAAATAATAGCTGAAAATTTCCCAACTCTCACGAAAGAAATGAACTTACCTGTCCAAGAAGCACACCGTACCCCAATGAGAATAAATCCAAATAGACCTACGCCAAGACACATATTATTCAGAATGTCAAATGTAAAAGATAAAGAGAAAATTCTCAGAGCAGCAAGAGAGAAGCAAACGATCACATACAAAGGACGTCCAGTAAGACTTAGTGCAGATTTCTCTTCAGAAACCATGGAGGCGAGAAGACGGTGATATGATACAATAAGGAAACCGAAAGAGAAAAACTGCCAGCTGAGAATTCTTTATCCAGCAAAACTGTCCTTCAAATACGAAGGTGAATATAAAGTATTCACAAACAAACAGAAACTAAGAGAGTTTGCAAAAAAGAATCCACCTTTGCAGGAAATATTAAAGGAAGCCTTAGAACCTGAAAGAAAAAGACAGGAGAGAGAGGCTTGGAGGAGAGTATAGAAGAAAGAAAAGCATAAAGGATAACCAAAAGAGCAAAAAGAGAGACAAAAATAAGATGACATATGAAAACCAAAGAATAAAATGGAAGAAATAAATAGTGCAATTTCAGTAATATCACTGAATGTGAATGGATTAAATTCCCCAATCAAAAGATACAGGCTGACAGAATGGATAAAAAAACATGAGCCATCCATATGCTGCTTACAAGAAACTCACCTCAGATACAAGGATACAAGCCGGCTGAAAGTAAAAGGTTGGAAAAAGATACTCTACACGAATAGTAAACAGAGAAGAGCAGGGGTAGCTATACTAATATCAGACAAAACAGACTTCAAATGCAAAAAAGTGATAAGAGATGCGGAAGGCCATTATATATTAATAAAAGGGACGATCCTCCAGGAAGACATAACAGTCATAAATATCTACGCACCTAACCAGGGTGCCCCAAAATATGTGAGAAAAACTCTGGCAAAACTGAAGGGAGAAATTGACATTTCTACAATAAATGTTGGAGACTTCAACACCCCTCTCACATAATTAGATAGAAAAACTAGACAGAACATCGACAAGGAAACAGAGAACTTGAACAATATGATAAACAAGTTAGACTTAACAGACATATACAGAACATTGCATCCAAACTCAGTGGGTTATATATTCTTCTCAAGTGCCCATGGATCTTTCTCGAGGATAGACTACATAATACAGCTCTCAATAAATATGAAAAGATTGAAATTATACAAAGCACCTTCTCAGATCATAATGGAATGAAACTAGAAATCAATAACAGACAGGAAAAAAGGAAATTTGCAAATGTATGGAGATTTAACAATACACTCGTAAATATTCAGTGGGTCAAAGAAGAAAATGCAAGTGAAATCAGTAAATATATTGAGACAAATGAAAATGAGAACACAACATATCAAAACTTATGGGATACAGCAAAGGCAGTCTTGAGAGGGAAATTTATAGCCCTAAATGCCTATATTAAGAAACAAGAAAGAGCTAAACACGAAGATTTAACTGAACAACTTGAGAAACTAGAAAAAGAACAGCAAACCAATCCCAAAGCAAAAAGAAGGAAAGAAATAATAAAGATTAGAGCGTAAATAAATGAAAATGAGAACAAAAAAGCAATAGAGAAAATCAACAAAACCAAAAGCTGGTTCTTTGAGAAGATCCATAAAATTGACAAACCCCTCACTAGACTAACAAAGAAAAAAAGAGAGAAGATGCAAATAAATACAATTAGAAATGAAAGGGGGGAAATTACAAATGACCTCACAGAAATAAAAGAATCATAAGAGGATATTATAAGAATCTATATGCCAACAAACTAGACAACCTGGATGAAATGGACAAATTTCTAGGAACTCATAACCAACCTACACTGGCACAACAAGAAATACAAGAACTTAACAAACCAATCACAATTAAGGAGATTGAATTCGTCATCAAAAATCTCCCAGCAAAGAAAAGTCCAGGACCAGATGGCTCACAGGTGAGTTCTACCAAGCATTTCTAAAAGAATTAACACCAATCCTGTTTAAACTCTTCCAAAAAATTGAAGAAGAGGGAAAATTACTCAACACATTTTATGAAGCCAACATCACCCTAATACCAAAGCCAGATAAAGATTCCACAACAAAAGAAAATTACAGACCAATCTCTCTCATGAACATAGATGCAAAAATTCTCAACAAAATACTTGCAAATCGAATCCAACAACATATCAAAAGACTTATACATCAGGACCAAGTGGGATTTATTCCTGGTATGCAAGGCTGGTTCAACATAAGAAAATCAATCAATGTAATACACCACATTAACAAATTGAAGGGAAAAAAACCACATGATCATCTCAATAGATGCAGAAAAGGCATTCAACAAATCTAACACCCTTTTTGATAAAAATACTTCAAAAGATAGGAATAAAAGGAAAATTCCTCAGTATGATAAAAGGCATATATGAAAAACCCACAGCCAACATCATACTCAATGGGGAAAGGCTGAAAGCTTTCCCCCTAAGATCAGGAACAAGACAAGGATGCCCACTGTCACCATTGTTATTCAACATTGTACTAGAAGTTCTAGCTAGGGCAATTAGACAAGACAAAAAAATCAAAGGTGTCCTAATAGGAAAAGAGGAAGTAAAAGTCTCACTGTTTGCAGATGACATGATCCTGTATTTAGAAAATCCTGAAGTATCCACAACAAAGCTACTTGAACTAATAAATGAGTTCAGCAATGTGGCAGGATACAAGATCAACACGCAAAAATCAGTAATGTTCTTGTACACTAGTACTGAACAATCTGAGGAGGAAATCAGGGTGAAAATTCCATTTTCAATAGCAACAAAAAGACTCAAATACCTAGGAGTTAATTTAACCAAAGAAGTATAGGACCTATATGTAGAAAACTACAAAACAATGATAAAAGAAATTTAAAAAAACCTAAACAAATGGAAAGACAATCCGTGTTCATGGATTTGAAGAATAAATATTGTGAAGATGTCAATCTTGCCAAAACTGATTTATAGATTCAATGCAATACCAATAAAAATCTCAACAGCTTACTTTACAGAATTAGAGAAGGCAATTACCAAATTCATCTGGAAGGGTAAGTGCACATGAATAGCCAAAAGTATTCTAAAAAAGAAGAGCAATGTGGGAGGAATTTCACTGCCTGATCTGGAAACATATTACAAAGCTACAGTGGTCAAAACAGCATGGTACTGGCATAAAAATGGACATATCGATCAGTGGAATAGAACTGAGAATCCAGAAATAAACCCTCACCTATACAGTCAACTGGTTTTTGACAAACCTACCAAGCCCACGCTGATGGGAAAAAAGTCTGCAACAAATGGTGTTGGGAGAACTGGATATCTATAACCAAAAGA
This sequence comes from Tolypeutes matacus, assembly GCA_026826555.1. Lineage (NCBI taxonomy): Eukaryota > Metazoa > Chordata > Mammalia > Cingulata > Chlamyphoridae > Tolypeutes > Tolypeutes matacus. Next base: position 9,274,735 of record JAKSZT010053813.1, read on the forward strand.
ATGAAAGAGGACCCCTATCTCACTCCCTATACAAGAATCAACTCAAAATGGATCAAAGACCTAAATATAAAAGCCAGGACCATAAAACTACTAGAAGAAAATGTAGGGAAACATCTTCAAGACCTTGTAGTAGGTGGTGGTTTCTTGGACCCTACACCCAAGGCACGTGCAGCAAAAGAAAAAGTAGATAAATGGGACCTCCTCAAAATTAAACACTTTTGCACCTCATAGGACTTTGTCAGAAGGGTGAAAAGGCAGCCAACTCAATGGGAAAAAATATTTGGAAATCACATATCTGATAAGGGTTTAATATCCAGGATATATAACGAGATGTTACAACTCAACAATAAAAAGACAAATGACCCAATTAAAAAATGGGCCAAAGACTTGAATAGACATTTCTCTGAAGAAGAAATACAAATGGCAAAAAAACACATGAAGAAATGCTCAACATCACTCATGATTAGGGAAATGCAAATCAAAACTACAATGAGATATCATTTCACACCTATTAGAATGGTCACTATTAAAAAGACAGAGAACTACAAGTGTTGGAGAGGATGTGGAGAGATAGGAACACTTCTTCATTGTTGGTGGGAATGCAGTATGGTACAACCATATGGAGGACTGTTTGGCAGTTCCTTAAGAAGTTGAATATAGACTTGCCATGTGACCCTGCAATATCACTACTGGGTATATACCCAGAAGAACTGAGAGCAGTGACAGGAACAGACATCTGCACACCGATGTTCATAGGCACATTATTCACCATTGCCAAAAGTTGGAAACAACCCAGGTGTCCATCAACAGATGAATGGATAAACAAGCTGTGGTCTATTTACACGATGGAATATTATGCAGCTGTAAGAAGAAATGAAGTCATAAAGCATATGGCAACATGGATGAACCTGGAGGACATAATGTTGAGTGAAGCAAGCCAGACACAAAAGGACAAATACTGTATGAATGCGTTACTATGAACCAACTATATTGTGGAATATATTGTTTGATTAAAAAAAAATTATATGTATCCATTACATTTAATTGAGAAATGTATATATTTATTCATCTGTGTTTACTTTCTAGTTTTTATTTGTTTATATTTTAATTATTAAATGTACAAAATAAAGTTTAAAAAATGTTAAAAATATACATTACTGGCAAATAAGAGCAGATTTGAATTGCTTGAAGACAGATTTAGTGATTTTGAAGATAGAACATCTGAAATGGAAAAGACAGGAGAACAGAAAGAGAAGAGAATGGGAAAAAATTGGATAGGGTCTCAGGGAATTCAATGACAATATGAAACACACAAACATACGCAATATCTTGTCCCAGAAGGAGAAGTGAATGGAAAAGGGGAAGAAAGAATATTTGAGGAAATAATGACTGAAAACTTCCCAACCCTTATGAAAGACATAAATATCAATATCTAAGGACAATGCACCCCAAATAGAATAAATCTGAATAGTCCTACCCCAAGACAGCTGCTATTCAGAATGACAAATATCAGAGATAAAGAGAGAATTGTGAAAGCAGTAAGAGAAAAGCAAAGCATCACACACAAGGGAACCTCAATAAAATTTAAGTGCTGACCTCTCATCCAAAACCACGGAGGTGAGAAGAAAGTGGCGTGATGTATTTAAGGTACTGAAAGAGAAAAACTGCCAGCCAAGAATTCTGTATCCAGCAAAACTGTCCTTCAAAAATGAGGGTGAGTTCAGTGTCTTCACAGACAAGTAAAAACTGATAGAATCTGTTACCAAAAGACCAGAATTACAAGAGATACTAAAGGAGGTGCTGCAGCCTGTAAGGAAAAAACAAGGGTGGGAGACTTGGAGAAGAGTGTAGAATTGAAGATTATTAAGAAGAGTAAATTACAGGGTAAAAAGACCCTGTCAGATAAACAACAGAAAACCAAAGGATAAAATGGATCAAGTAAGTAATGCCTTTACAGTAATAACATGGAATGTTAATGGCCTGAACTCCCCAATCAAAAGACATAGACTGATAGAATGGATAAAAAAAAATATGAGCCATCTTTATGCTGTCTACAAGAGATTCACCTCAAACATAAGGACACAACCAGGTTGAAAGTAAAAGGTTGGAAAATTTGGGGATTTTTAACAATGGTTTATACTTCATACCACTATGCATAATTTGGGTTGGGTTTCAGTCACTTGCCACCAAAACACTTGTGGCTTATTAAAAAAAGGGGGGTGGGGTGGGGTGGAAAAAGATAGTCCATGCAAATAGTAACCAAAAAAGAGTTGGAGTAACAATACTAATATTGGACAAAATAGATTTTAAATGCAAAACTATTATAAGCGTTGAAGAAGTTCATTATATATTAATAAAAGGGGCGATTCACCAAGAAGAAATAACTATACTATTTATGCACCTAACCTGGGTGCCCCAAGATACATGAGGCACACAGTGGCAAAACTGAAAGGAAGCATAGATGTCTCTATAGTAATAGTTGGAGACTTCAATACATCACTCTCAGTATGGATAAACCATCTGGACAGAGAGTTTGTATAATATGATAAATGAACTAGACCCAAGTAACATCTATAGAGCACTGCACTCCAAAACAGCTGAATATACATTCTTTTCAAGCACTCATGGATCCTTCTCCAGGATAGTCCATATGTTATTTCACAAGATAAGACTCAATAAATTTAAAAGACTGAAATTATACAAAACACTTTCTCACATCAAAATGGAATAAAGCTGGAAATCAATAATGGACAGAAAAAGGGAAAATTCATAAGTATATGGAGATTAAACACTACACTCTTAAATAATCAGTGGGTCAAAGAAGAAATTGCAAGAGAATTCATCAAATATCTTGAGACGAATGAAAATGAGAACACAACCTATCAAAACCCGTGGGACACCTTTAAGGCAGTTCTGAGAGGGAAATTTATAGCCCTCAATGCTTACATTAAAAAAGAAGAAAGAGCTAAAATTGAAGATCTAATTGCATACCAGGGAGAACTAGAAAAAGAATAGCAAACTAATCCCAAACCAAGCCAAAGGAAATAAATAGTAAAGTCAGTGCAGAAATAAATGAAATTGAGAAGAAAGAAAGAAAGAAAGAATAAGCAAAACCAAAATTTGGTTCTTTGAGATCAACAAAATCAACAAACTCTTAGCTGACGGACAAAGAAAAAAAAAAGAGAATACACAAATAAATAAAATCAGAAATGAAGGAGATCAGATCATTACCACTGATCCTGAAGAAATAATATAGATCATAACAGGATACTATGAACAACTGTATGCCAAAAAACTAGACAATGTAGATGAGATAGACAAATTCCTCAACAAACCAATCACAAGTGAAGAGACTGAAACAGTCATCAAAAACCTGCCAAAAATGAAAAGCTGAGCACCAGATGGCTTCACAGATGATTCTACCAATCATTCAAAGACGATCTAATTCCAATATTACTCAAGCTCTTCCAAAATAATGAACAGGAAAGAATGCTACCAAACTCATTGAATGCTACCAAACTCATTCTATGAAGCCAATATCACTCTATTACCAAAACTAGAAAAAGATACAATGAAAAAAGAAAATTACAGACCAATATATCTAATGAATATAGATGCAAAAATCCTCAACAAAATACTTGCAAACCAAATCCAAAAGCACATTAAAAGAATTATACATCACAATCAAGTGGGTTTTATCCCAGAAATGTAAGGGTAGTAAAACACAAGAAAATCAATTAGTGTAATAAACCACATTGAAGAAGAAAAAAATCACATGATCTTCTCAACTGATGCAGAACAGGCCTTTGACAAAGTATAGCATCCTTTCTTGATTAAAAAAAAATAGGAATAGAAGGAAGCTTTCTCAATATGGTAAAGTGCATATATGAAAAAACTACACTGAGTATTGTACTCATCAGTGAAAGATTTCCCACTGAGATCAGGAACAAGACAAGAGTTCCCATTGTCATTGCTGTTAGTCAGTATTGTGCTGGAAGTTCTAGCTATAGCAATTAGGTTAGATAAAGAAACAAAAGTCACCCAAATAGGAAAGGAAGAAGTAAAACTTTCACTATTTGCTTATGATATGATCCTATATCTAGAAAATCCTGAAAATCCACAACAAAGATATTAGCACTGGGAAATGGATGTGGATCAAACGATTGGGCTCCATCTACCATATAGGAGGTCCAGGGTTCGATTCCTGGGGCCTCCTGGTGAAAGGCAAGCTGGCCCATGTGGCGAGCTGGTGTGAGCAGAGAGCTGGCCCATGTGGAATGCTGGCCTGTGTGGAGTGCTGGCCCGCACAGGAGTGCTGGCTAGCATGGAGAGCTGGCACAGCAAGATGACACTACAAAAAGAGACACAGAGGAGAGACAATAAGAGACACAGCAGACCAGGGAGCTAAGGTGGCACATCCCACTCTGGAAGGTCCTAGGATCGGTTCCCGGTGCTGCCTAAAAGAGAAGACAAGCAGACACAGAAGAACACACAGAGGGAAGCGGCTGTGGCTCAATCAGTAGGGCTCCCGTTTACCATATGGGAGGCCCCGGGTTCGGTTCCCAGGGCCTCCTGGTGAAGGCAAGCCCGCCCGCACGGCGTGGTTAGCTGACCCAGAGAGCACAAGCAGCAAGGGGGGGATAAATGAATAAATAAAAATAAAATCTTAAAAAAAAAAAAAGAACACACTGAGAGCAGATGGCAAGTGCAAAACAATGAGATGGGTGGGGTGGGGAGAAATAAAAATATATATATACTAGCACTATAACCGAGTTCAGCAAAGTGGTGGGATACAAGATTAATACGCAAAAAAACAATAGCATTTCTATACACTACTGATGTGTAACCTGAGGTGGAAATCAGAAAAAAAAATTCCATTTATAATAGCAACTAAGAGTCAAATATTTAGGAATAAACTTAACCAAGGACATAAAGACCTATATTCAGAAAACTACAAAACATTGCTAAAAGAAACCAAAGCTGACATAAATAAATGGAAGGACATTTCCATGTTCATGGATTGGAAGACTAAATATCTTTAAAATGTCAGTTCTACCCAAACTGATTTACAGATTCAACGCAATCCCAATACAAATCCCAACGGGCTTTTTTTTTCTTTTTTTTTTTAGAAATGGAAAAGCCAATTATCAAATTTATTTAGAAGGGTAAGGGCCCCTGAAAGACAAAAATGTCTCAAAAAAGAACAAACTTGGAGGACTTGCACTTCCTAACTTTAAAGCATATTACTTAGCTACAGTGGTAAAAAACACACAAAAAACAGCATGATATTGGCATGAAATCAGACAGATTGACCAATGGAACCGAATTGAGAACTCAGAAATAGACCCTCACGTCTACAATCAAGTGATTTTAGATAAGGCTGTGTCAAGCCCTCCCAGCTGGGCTAGAACAGTCTATTCAACAAATGGTGCTGGGAGAACTAGATAGCCATATTCAAAAGAGAGTGCAAAAGTGTTTAATTTGAGGAGATACCATTTATCTATTTTCTCTTTTGTTGCTCATGCTTTGGGTGTAAGGTTTAAGAAACTACTGTGGAAGTGGATGTGGTTCAAGTGGTTGGGCACCCACCTCCCACATGGGAGGTCCTGGGTTCAGTTCCTGGTGCCTCCTTAAAAAACAAAAGCAAACAACAAGCAAGACAAATGACAAAACCAACTCAAGGAAGCCGATGTGGCTAAGTAGTTGAGTGCCAGCTTCCTACATACGAGGTCCTCAGTTCAATCCCTGGCCCTGGTACCTGAAAAAAAAAGAAAGAAAAGAAACTACTGCCTAACACAAGATCTTGAAGTTGTTTTCCTATATTTTCTTCTGGTAGTTTTACGGTCCTAGCTTTTATATTTAGGTCTATGATCCATTTTGAGTTGATTCTTTTATAGGGAGTGAGATAGGGGTCCTCTTTCATCTCACCTCAAAGGACTCTGTTAAAAGGGTGAAAAGGCAGCTGACCCAATGGGAGAAAATATTTGGCAATCTCATATCTGATAAGGGTTTAATATCCATGATATATAAAGAGATCATACAACTCAACAATAAAAAGACAAAGGATCTCATTAAAAAATGGGCAGAAGGGTAAGTGGATGTGGCTCAGGTGACTGAGCTCCTGCCTACCACATCGGAGGTCTGTGGTTCGGTTCCAGGTGCCTCCTAAAGAAGACAGTGAGCTGGCGTGATGGGCAGGTGTGGCAAGATGATGCAACAAGAGACATGAAGAAAAGATAATGAGAGACACAACAAAGCAGGGAACGGAGGTGGCTCAAGCAATTAGGCACCTCCCTATCACTTAAGAGGTCCCGAGTCCAGTTCCCAGTGCCTCCTAAAGATACAGCACATACAGGGAAACAGATGTGGCTCAAACAATTGGACTTCTGTCTACCATATAGGAGATCCAGGGTTCGATTCCCAGGGCCTCCTTGGGAAAGCCAAGCTGGCCTACACAATGAGCTCGCCTGAGCAGAGAGCTGGCCCATGTGGAGTGCTGGCCCATGTGGAGTGCTGGCCTGCGCAGGAGAGAAGACAAGCAGACACAGAAGAATACCCAGCGAGCCACACAGCAAGATGATGACATAATAGGAGAGTGACACAAGGGAGAGGCAAGATGAGACGCACCGAAAAACCAGCAACTAAGGTTGCGCGGGCAGGATGCCTCTCTCCTACATCAGAGATTCCAAGGATTGAATCCCAGTGAAGACAGGAGGAGAAGGATGAGAAGAGAGGGCAGAAAATGGACACAGAGTTGCCCAGCGAATGGACATAGAAACAGCAAAAACGGGGGGGAGGGGGAAGGGGTGTAAAAATGGATAAAAGTAAATAAATAAATCCTTAAAAAAGAAAAAAAAGAAGAATACCCAGAGAGCAGACAGCAAGCACAAAACAACAAGGGGAGTGTGTGTGTGTGTTGTGTGTGTGTAGAAATACATACATACATACATACATAAATAAATAAATAAATAAATAAATAAATAAAATCTTAAAAAAAAAAAAGACACAGCACACAACGAGTGCAAACAATGAGCGGGTGGGGAGAAATAAATAAATAAAATATTTTTTTAAAAATAGGCAAAAAGCTTGAAAAGACAATTATCCAAAGAAGAAATACAAATGGCAAAGAAGCACATGAAAAAATGTTCAACATCACTAGTGATTAGGACAATGTAAATCAAAACTACAATGAGATATCATTTCACACCTATCATACTGGCCACTATTAAAAAGCAAGAAAACTATAAATGTCGGAGAGGATGTGGAGAGACAGGAATACTTATTCACTGTTGGTGGGGATGTAGAATGGTACAGACACTGTGGAGGACTGCTTGGCAGTTCCTAAGGAAGTTGAATATAGGTTTGCCATATGTGACCAGGCAATACCATTACTAGGTATATA